>JADGJF010000208.1:0-28390 GCA_027596845.1 Quaeritorhiza haematococci | reverse complement strand
GGGGTTTGGGTGTGAGGCCCAGGATGGATCGTTTGGTTTGTGGTGTGCGGGTGGGAGCGGGGCCGGTGCGGAGGGGTGTTGGCATTTTTCTGCTTATCGATGTTTTCAAGATGAGTTGGGAGCGACGCAGGAATTAAGAGAGGAGAATGACGGATTTGATACAGATTTTTTGAGCGGAAAGTTGGATTCTGACTTTGGATTGGAGTTTTTGGATCACGAGCTGAGTTTGATTGAGGATTGGAGTTCGAACTTGATTTTTTGTGTGTTGATGCTGTGCGACGCAAGCCAGAGCATCACAGCTCCTAGCAATGCTCAATATTCTCGGTCGGAAGTCTCACGGACGGTGTGAGCTCCGAAATGGCGAAATTGCTTTCATTTCGCACCGCAACTTCCGGGCAGACAGATCTTTGAGAATTGCATCTTTAGTGGGGCTCATGGGCATAGCAATATGTTCATGTCTTCCCAATCACGATACCTATGTTTTCCAAAGTTTCCTGCTTTCTGTGGGGATGGGGAGGAATACATTCAAGTTCCACCTCTTTGTCTATAGAAATGCAATCTGTTGAGGTGTAGAGTGTATGCTGCGTGCCATAAGAGTCTCAAAAAGTTGCATAATGGCCTTCAACTAGACTGGGCTTTATACTTCCATCCAGTAGGGGGACAGGTGCACCGGAAAGAGTACGAGTGCATCATGTTCGTGTCTGTTTCCTCGATCGGTATTGTACATACAGTATACCAACACTCCCAGAAAGAGTAGAAAGCATCTGGCATTTTGGCAGATCTCAATCAGCAAAACGAAGTGTAAGCAGCGACAATCGAACCGTTCAGAGTGGCCTTTCCTTCCCCATAAGGCAATGGATAATTTTTTCCTTCTTGTGGTGGTTGTGTGCCGCGCGCCGCGCCCCAGTGGACCCCGCCTCGGAACGACGGAACTCCCCCTGCTCCGCCACAAAACCGGTGACAGTAACAGCGGCAAAATGCAGCGGCCTGTTCACCTGTGTATGGTATTACCACTGCGCCTTTACCCTGCTGCCAAAATCATGCCAGGCCTGACAGAGAAGAGTCAGTTCGTGGTGTGGCAGTAGATGGTAGTACACCGCCAAAAACACAGCCCTGCCACAGAAATCCAGGAGCTGTTCTGCGGCTAAGTTCCAAAAACGAACCACCTCAACCGAAGAAAACTAGGAATTGCTCCACTACCATCACAACCTGTTTTCCAAAAACCGCGCATTCGAGCGCCGTCCTGCTTTCATTTTAGACGAGCCTTCAACAGGGCTGCGTTGGATCACTAACGGCCGAGGAAGAAACAGAGGTAAGCTTATTTGCTGCGAAATGCGTCGCTTTTCATTCTTGCCAAGGATGTTGTGGTGAAGGAGAGCAATCGCTAGCGGTCGAATGAGGGAATGAAAAGATGGCGGAATTGTGTTCATCAGTGGTAGTTTGGTCTCGGGCAATCAACTCCGAAGGAAATGTTCGCCCTTGAAGCCTTGTAACTGTGTTTGAGCCTCGCTTGTTTCCACTTCCTTCCTGAAACTCACCTCCCCCTTGCAATCTGTCTCTCCTCCTGCATACAGAGATAATATCTTCTGCCAACACCACCAACACCACCACCCTCACCACCAACACATACCGCAACTCCAACCATGACCAAAGCCCTCACAACCCTCCTCCTCACCACTTCCGCCTTGTTGGCGACTTCACAAACTGTTCACGCATACCAACCCCGATTCGACCCTTTATGGCACGGGCAGAGCACTCGCAATAGCCGCTTAAGAGAGAGTGCTATTGACGGGCCCCACCCACAATTTACGCCACAGCAGCAACAACCTGCCGGCGTTCCTCCAGCAACCCAACAGCAACAACCACCGTCTCCTCCGACATCACAGCAGAAGCAACAACCAGCAAGCAGACCTTCCGAATGCATTCCTCTCGACACCACCACCGCCTGTGCCCCCTGGACTTCCGGATACTACATCAACGCCACAGAACTCGCCCTGGTCTACGGCTTGAACAAGCCCCTCTCCGCCGCCTCCGACTGGGATGAACTTGTTTACTCATCCACAGCCGGCGGTGATATCCAAGCGAAACTGTGGTCTTCATGGGCTCAGTGCACAGGATACACTGGCCAACCGATCCAGTTCTTCCGTACATACGTCTGTCTCACCGATATCTTCATGTTCTCCGCGGGGTGCAATGAGAAACCACCAGAACCTCGGTTGTGCCCAGACACTTGCGATCTGTATGGGAAGGCTGTTCAAGCGTTGATTCGGGATGAGACTGCTTGCCCGCCTTATGGGCAGCTTCAACAGACAGCGCCAGGCGATTTTGATGTATTGAACGAAAGGAGGCATTATGTTTCGGAGGCGGCCGAAAGCTGCAAAAGTGTCTTGTCGTCGTGGGCGCCTTTGTATGCTGATCAATCCGACAGGACGCCGAAGCAGCAAAGCTTCCGGTCTGGGGGTTATGCTGAGGACTATGACGAACGCAACTCGTACTTCCAGGAAAGCTCCTGCCCGAGTGACAAGTACTTTGTGGGTGTTCAAGATGATAACGGATATTGTGGTGAGTATTTTCATCTCTTCATTCTTGGATTTGGTAGATTGCCTTCGGTTTGTGATCAGGATGAAGTCTCATTTGAAATATCTCTATGAATCCACTACAGGCTTCTCTGGAAATCTCGATATTGCCAAGAAGTATTGCGCGGACTTCCCCAACGCACCGTGCTGTACACGTCTGAGTGCCCAACCCGGCAAGAAACCAGCCGCGTCCCGTCCCTCGTCCCCCGCTCCCCCTGCATCACCTTCGTCCCCCGCGGTGAAGCCTGTTGTGCCTGAGCCATCCCAGAAGTCCAAAGTCCAAGCCGTCAGCGCCCAGAAGGTCGCCACCGACCAGCAAGTTCAAGCCGCAAATGGCGATGGTGCCCCCGCTAACAACTCGGGCAGTAACGCCGGCGTCATCATTGCATCGACCGTCGGTGCCGTAGCATTGGCAGCCATCGGTGCAGCAGCCTTCGTCATCCAACGCCGCCGCCGCTCATTCAACGAGTCCACCAAGGCCAACGGTGCCGGTGGCAAAAGCCAACCTCTTCTGATGGGTGGTGGACGCCCCTCAAACGTTGGCGGGATCCGTGTCGTCCCGAACAAACCCGCTGGTGCTTCTTCAGCTGCCAAAGACTCGGCTAGTGCACCGTTGAACCCCAAGTACAAGGTCATCCACGAGTACTCACCTAGTTTGCCGGACGAGTTGGAGTTGAGGAAGGGCGATGATGTGGAGGTTAAGGCTTCGTTTGATGATGGGTGGGGTAAAGGTATGAACATGGCGACGGGGAAGGAGGGGATCTTCCCGTTGGCTTGTGTCGTGCCTTTGGAATGAGGGGTGTCCTTGATGCCGCCCTTTTGAGTGTATACATGTGAAGTGATGGGGAAATGGAAGGGGAATAGAAGGATGGGGTCTTGATTCCTTTAGGGTTTTTGGTATATGAATACCGTCTTCTTGTTATTCTTTCGGTTCCCTTTCCCCCTTCTCTCTTGTACTTTAATGGCATCTGATGGTTATTCATGTTCGGGGTTTGGACATATTGTTGGGATTTGGGATTTGATCATGGCGTCTTTGTTGCATTTTATTTTCGGGATTGTGGGGGAGGGGCGTGGAGAGGGAGAGTGGATATTTTCCTTTCTTTTGTTTTTATTTGTATCTTTTTTTTAAACGTGTTTGGGTCTTTTCGGGCTCTTGTTTATCTGTTTTTGAACTGTTCCCACCACTGCTCCGTTACCGCATCTGTCCCAAAAGAATCCCTAAGAAGAAACGGACAAAAGTAAAAAATAAGAGTAATCTGCTTGATGGTTCAATATTGGAACGTCTGGAGGCGGCGTGAGACGTGCGCTGGGTGTTTACGTCCGGTGTTTATGCGGTGGGCGGTGTGTCAAAGCAGCCATGAACCAGGCTGGTTGTGAAGCAGATAGATCGCCAAAGTCTTCTGGAACATTTCACGGCAGTTCTGCGAGTTCCTCCCCGAAACTCTGCCCCCAACCACATACAGCGCATACACTTTGCAACACGAAGAATGAAAACCAGGAAAACACAGTGGCTTGAAAGCACTTCGAAAGGAAACAAAAGCATGATGTTGAATGCAAAGAACCAAAACATTTGTCGTTCAACTTGACTTCGCAAGAAAAAAAGAAAAAGAAGACTAAACACAGAATGTCTGCGTTGTGAGCGCGAATGACAACCCCATCCCAAAAAGTGAGGGCGTATGGAGTTCAGGTTGGAGTGATTGATGCCAAGGAATGATTCAAATCGTCCGATGTTGGCAAAGGGTACATTTCCCAGTCAAAGTACTTCTCTTTCGCCTCCCACGGAGCTGACTCCAATGCCCGAAACTTTGCTTCATATCCAGCCGCAATTTCCCAAAAGTTCCAGTGCATTATGGATCTCACGTGCCGCAGATGTGAGCAATTTCTCAGAAGTGCTTTCTGGGCCTCGTCCTGATCATAGGCCGAATCTTGGCTGACGACTGTATCCTCGAGATCCAACCTGAGACCGCAGAGAAAGGGGCAGCAAACGGCGATGGTATGAACAAGTATGGCCCGGGAAACCTCCAGACAATCCTCATCATAGTCCAAGTCATCAACATCCCAGTCCTCGTCTTCATTGCTCTCAGAATCGTGATTGTTGTTTGGAGAGCATTTGAGAGTGATTGACAAATATCTTAGCGTTGGTCCGCATTGCTGTACAAGGTCGACAAGATCGTCTTCAAGCGACTCTGCGTCATCCTGGGCGAAGACGAGGGAAACGCGCAGATATTCAAGTGACCGACAGTGGTCAGCGATGAGTGGCACCAGCTCGGCATTTTCGAAGTAATCGTCTTGATCATTTCCAAGTTGCAGGGCGACGAGTTGGGGTCCCCGCAGCTTCATCAAGCACTCAAAACCATCAAGATCAACCCCTTCCCGAAGACAAAGCGCCCGCAGGCCAGTGCAATTCATGGGAAAATGTTCAAGTGTTGACGAAGCCAGAGTCGCGGCGAAGAGGCGTACCACCGAAAGGGAACGTGAACACTTTTCAAAGAACTTTCCGACATCAGCGTCTGACGTTTTTGCTGGGATCGTGACCCACCGGAGTTTGGGATGAGCGCCGACGAGTAAAACCGTGGAAACAACGGTTGTGGTGTCGTTGTCTGCACAGGCCCACGAGAACTTGATCGACGCAAAAAGAAGGCACGAGCACGCTCACAATCTAACAGCAGCGAATTGTATATCCAAACACCAAGTGCACCCGTTTCCCCAGCGATTGGATATGAACCTTGGACGTATCCCTTTGATCGACAGATGCTCCGACGATGGCAGGTGCTGGTCAACCAGGAAACGAATATGATTAGGTGATTTTGGAGCATTCAAGGTCAGTCGTCGAAGGTTGGGGAACAGAAAGAGATTTTGGAGGACGGTCGAGGATATCCAAAGACACTGCTCATCCCAGCAGTCAAGCGTTAGAGTCTTCACCCAAGTTCCAGACCAAACGATCTCGCCTCCCTGTGGTATGCCCAAGCTGTGTCTGTAGAGGCCGTCCAAGAATCGATACGAAGTGCGTGGGGTGTCGAGCCTCAAAACTTTCCAAAGGAACGGTGCAGCGACGCTATGCCAGTCTTTGTTCACAAGGGCACAAGCATGGAAGGAGGTGTGAAATCGACGATTCGATTCGATTCTGCGATACCAGGGTTCCGAGCGGGACGTTTTCGTCCTATCGACAGTTCCAAGTATTTCAGAACGATTGCTCGGCTTTCGCAAAGCGGAGAACCATACAGAGGAGGGGATTCTGGTGGGAAGGATATTCATCCTAAGGTATGCCTCAAGCAACAAGCGCTCTCTACGGTTGATTACGAACTCCGACGACACCTGAAAGTCTCCGAAACGCAATCAGTGGACTCAAAGACATCAAGGCGCCCTTCTTTTCGGCTTCCAGCTGAGATCGTGGCAACGCGCGGACGACAAAATCTGCCTTGCTTCTTAGCATGTCACCTGAGTCACAAAGTGTCGGGAGGGCGTCGAAGAAAAAGTATTTGAACAGACGATGCTCGAGGCGTTCAAGGGGTGTCAATGCAGGAAGAGAGTCGCAGCCGTGGATAAACCAGTTATGGACGACATCACGATACTTGAACAAGTCCCGTTTCCCGTTCTCATCAAGATGGGATCCAGAGCCCAAATCGGATGCAGGGGCAAAACCCGTTCAACCTGATTTGATGTCATTTTGGAAAGCTGTGAACAAGTTAGTTGTGAATGACGACTTTACTTGCAGGAAGTGACACAAGAAAGGAGCCGTATAACACGGTGTATGTTTATTGAAAATACCGACTTTATTGGGGTGGTAACCTTCGGACAGAACGCGGAATGCCCACTGTACATAGAAGTGAAGAGACAGAACCAAGGAAGAGGGGAGGTCCAGCGGGAGGTCTCAGGGAGTTGCATCATCTAGATAATCGTCATAACATACCTGTTGAGCCAAGGTCGAGATTTCCGAAGTCGCTGAAGGGAGTTTTTGTTAGTGGATTTTTGGAAAATAATCCCCCGAGACCTGAGGGGGGAACGCGTCGAAAAACGCGGGTTTATATGAGATCTCGTGTGAGGGATATAAAAAAGGGGTTCGTGAAATCAAGATGAAGAAAGATGAAATGGAGTTCTCCACGATCGGATGGAAATGCGGGAAGCGAACTCCACGATTTGGGTTGGATTTGAGGGTTGAGAGCAGGGTTGAGAGGTTGAGGGGGGAGGGGGAGGGGCTTCTTGCGGCGGCAAGTGGGGGAATCTATACGAAGAGAAGATCGTTTACTACTTTTACTTTAGGACTGTAAACTGAGGTAGTATATTCGTAAAATCACTTCATTTCACATCGCAACATCACCTAAGATCAACAGTCACGGCAGTTCTGCGAGTTCTTCCCCACGATGACATGTTGACAAGAAGAATGAAAACGACAAAAACACAGTTCGTGAAAGCACTTGAAAAGGAAACAAAACAATTCGTTTTAATTCTTGCTGAGCGGTGCAACGAGATGCGCAAGTGATGACTCGGAGTCGAGGAGACTGTCGAATGCCTTGATCATGAGGGTTTCAGCTGTTGAGCCGCTGGACTTCATATTCACGATCCTGAAGATACCTATGGGTTTTTGTTCAGACCATCTTAGATGCGGTATCAAGGGAGTGGGTTGGTCCGATGTCAACAAGAGCAAGAAAACATGAAATTCCTCCTCGATTTTGACGTTCTCTATTTCGAGATTTTACCTGAAAGTCAACACGGTTATGCGTAACTTGCAACACATCGAAATCTTTTCGCAACGTAAGCCTGAACGTAAGCCAGAACGTAAGCGGGAATTCAAAGGTGTTTTTGATGTGAAATATTGTTATGGAAATTCCGAAAATCATGTTGTAAAGACATGTTCGAATTGATGGTGTATTTTGCGATCAGTGGTTGTGTAAAGATGAAAAAACCGATTGCACATCTATAACATCTCTAGGGGAAAACATGGAAGGAAAAAGAAAAGGAAGAAAAGAAAGGAAGGAACCACAAGACGGAGAAGACACGGCATATGAAAGTCTAGACTACTGAGATTCTAGTGACAGAACATCTACACTCCAGACAGGGGATCAATAGTAACAGATTGAGTCACGTTGTTTACTGAAGAGATATCCCGATCAAAGAAGGGCTGATCCCACAGATCTGCATAATCGGCCTTGGTGCCGTTCGCACGTCTCTCCCCCCCGCCACAGTCGATCCACGACGCCGCCGGAGATACAACGGATCCAATGGTTCCAAGACCCCCAAGGGCCCCACTAAGCACTGCCTTCGTCACCTCGCATCCCACTTGCGCCGCCCCGTTGCTGGAGAACTGAACCGTCATGTGCCCTTGTTGGTTGGAGGAATGGTCGGCATACAAACTAACCCCCATTTTCTGCGGCGCTTCCCACCATTTGACCGTCACAGGTTCACACCGATGACCACAGACGGGCCGTGTCTCTTCACGCCACCTCGCGGCCCGCTCGTATGTTTGGCGAATAAGCTCGATCAACGTGTTCCTTCCCTCCCAACCGATGTACTGGCTGTCCATCGAAAGGACCGAGTTGCCGCACCGAACCTCCTTCCAACGACAGTCTCTGTCGCTGCACATGCTCCAGAGTTGGTAAACCATATCTTTCGGGTGACAGCCTGAGTCCGTCTTGGCCATTTTTGAGTTCGTGGATACTACGGATCGGGCTGCGAGCACCGAGGACGCCATGACGGCGACCGAGGCGATGAACAAAAGGAGTCTGAGACGAGGAGCCATGGCCGCTGGAATTGAGGATGCCAAGACCACGTCAGATGAATAATGTTTTGGTTGGGGATGCTGGTGTTCGAGCTCGAGTCGAAATGGTTGCTGTCGAGATAGAAACGTGGCTGTGGGGTCGGTGCGTATTCGTAGTCGAAGTGAAAGAACAAAGGCTGATGTGAGATTTGGGAGGTTTTTTACCCAACTATTTATACGGATCGTTGGAAAGCCGTTCGAGTTCGAGCAAAACTCCCAACGTAAAGAACTAAGCAACCACCGTCCGAGGAATGGCGACGGCGAGACAAAAATGGAGCGACAAGAGCTGCAACGATGGTCTCATGCTGGGTAGGATGGTGTCGATGTGCGTGTTCATCGGGTTTTTTGCACAATTACAGTAAAAGATTCTCAATTTGGCGGCTCATCTTGAGCTCATCTTGGATTGATCTTGGATCAATCTTGCATAATGGATTCTCAATGCGGATTCTGACCTGGGAATTTCGTGATCAGGTTTGTGATGGGATCATGCGCCTGAAATTCATAGGGGCAACTGCAAGGTCGCCGCAAGATGGTTTCGAACATGTTCAGCCTTTCTTCGCCTTTCCTGTGCATCACAAAGATAACGCCATTTTTATTGCTGAGTCCTGTTTGGGGGTTTCTGTGGGTTTCGAACTAACGCGTGCTTGGCATACACAGTCAGAGCAGATGAGCGCTCCACTAGACTCACTCGTTCCACCTGCTCCACCCTCTGGCTGCGCGACGTGTCAGCTTTGAGTGCCTCTGAACCAGGTACTCGTCGATTTGCTCGTCTAACAATATCGTTTCATGCTGGCGGAGGTTTGAAGAACAAGCGTGGCGTCCCGATCATCTGGCCTTCTCAACTCGAAGATGGGAAGATCTCCAGCAAATATGCGGAGTATTGAGTATTCTGAGCGGCATCCCAGATGCATCTTGCCTTCATTAGAGCCAAACGCAAGCCAGATGCAAATAATACATTTTCTTCCAGACGAATAGCCAAGACGAAGACTTCTTGTTCTACGCGTCCAGCGCCCGCCCCCACCTCTTTAGTCTCGTACCCAGACTGTATGGCCGGACTGCTCATTACATCGTACCACTATCTGAGAGCTTCTTCTAAAAAGGAAAAGGAGCTAGGAAGGCGCTCGAAGAGGGTCTGGATTCGAGACTACCACCTCTTGCGGTCTTCGTCTTGTCTTGCGGCGCGTCTGGTTACGACTTACGAGACTATAGGATTACATGCTGATTACATACAGTGTGATGCAGATTGCAATACAAAAAATGAAACTAATCTGAAATTGTGGTATGCCCAAGAAAAAAACATGGTAAATAAATAATGGGTCCAAAAACTAAACATTTGCCGTCCAACTTGGCAAGGAAAGGAGACAAAACACGTGCATAGAATGCCGCGCTGTGAGCTGACAACCCCGTCCAAAAAGAAAAGGGAGCGTAAAGCGAGTTCAGGTTGGAGTGATTACTGCCGATGAACCATCCAATTCGTCCGACGTTGGCAAAGGATAAGACTCCCAGTCAAAGTACTTCTCTTTCGCCCCCCACGGAGCTGACTCCAATGTCCGAAACTTTGCTTCATATCCAGCCGCAATTTCCCAAAAGTTCCAGTGCATTATGAATCTCACGTGCCGCAGATTTGAGCAATTTCTCAAAAGTGCTTTCTGGGCCTCGTCCTGATCATAGGCCGAATCTTGGCTGACGACTGTATCCTCGAGATCCAACCGGAGACCGCAGAGAACGGGGCAGCAATCGGCGATGGTATGAACAAGTATGGCCCGGGAAACCTCCAGACAATCCTCATCATAGTCCAAGTCATCGTCCTCCGAGTCGTTGTCTTCATTACTCTCGGGGGGATCGTGATTGTTGTTTGGAGAGCATTTGAGAGTGATTGACAAATATCTTAGCGTTGGTCCACATTGCTGTACAAGGTCGACAAGATCGTCTTCAAGCGACCTGCGTCATCCTGGGCGAGGATGAGGGAAACGTTCAGATATTCAAGTGACAGGCAGTGGTCAGCGATGAGTTGCACCAGCTCGGCATTTTCGAAGTAATCGTCTCGATCATTTCCAAGTTGCAGGGCGACGAGTTGGGGTCCCCGCAGCTTCATCAAGCACTCAAAACCATCAAGATCAACCCCTTCCCGAAGACAAAGCGCCCGCAGGCCAGTGCAATTCATGGCAAAATGTTCCAGTGTCGACGGAGGGAGAGTTGCGGCGAAAAGGCGTACCACCGAAAGGGAACGTGAACACTTTTCAAAGAACTTTTCGACATCAGCGTCTGGCGTTTTTGCGGGGATCGAGACCCACCGGAGTTTGGGATGAGCGCTATCGAGTAAAACCGGAGAAACAACGGCTGCGGTGTCGTCGTCTGCACAGTCCCACTCTGCACAGTCCCACGAGAACTTGATCGATACTAGACGCGAAAAAAAGGCACGAGCACGCTCACGATCTACCAGCAGCGGGTTGTATTCCCAAAAACCAAGTGCACCCGTTTCTCCAGCGAATGGATATGAATTAAAATCTCGGACGTATCCCTTGATCGACAGATGCTGCAACGATGGCAGGTGCTGGTCAAACAGGAAACGAATATGATTAGGTGATTTTGGAGCATCCAAGGTCAGTGACTGCGTCGAAGGTTGGGGAACAGAAAGAAATTTTGGAGAACAGTCGAGGATATCCAAAGACACTGCTCATCCCAGCAGTCAAGCTTTGGAGTCTTCACCCAAGTTCCAGACCAAACGATCCCGCCTCCCTGTGGTATGCCCAGGCTGTTTTTGTAGAGGCCGTCCAAGAATCGATACGAAGTGTGTGGGGTGTCGAGTCTGAGCACTCTCCAGAGGAACGGTGCAGCGATGCTATGCCAGTCTTTGTTCACAAGGGCGCAAGCATGGAAGGAGGTGTGAAATCGACGATTCGATTCGATTCTGCGATACCAGGGTTCCGAGCGGGACGTTTTCGTCCATGTCGACAGTTCCAAGTATTTCAAAACGATCCCCACGCTTTCAGCTGGAAGCCGAAAGGAAGGGCGCCCCGATGTCTTTGAGTCCACTGATTGCGTTTCGGAGACTTTCAGTTGTCGTCGAAGTTCGTTATCAGCCGTGGAGAGCGCCTGTTGCTTGGAATCAACCTTGAGGCACACCCCAGAATGAATATCCTTCCCGGCCGAATATCCTCCTCTGTATGGTTCTCCGCTTTGCGAAAGCCGAAGCAATGTGCGGACGACAAAATCTGCCTTTCTTATCAGCAGGTCTTCTTAGTCACAAAGTGTTGGGAGGGCGTCGAAGAAAAAGTATTTGAACAGACGATGCTGCAGGCGTTCAAGGGTTGTCAACGCAGGAAGAGAATCGCAGCCGTGGATAAACCAGTTGTGGACGACATCACGATACTTGAACAAGTTCCGTTTCCCGTCCTCATCAAGATGGGATCGAGATAAGATAGGATCGAGAGCCCAAGTCGGGTGCCGGGGGCAAAACCGGTTCCATTCGTTTTGATGTCATTCTGGAACTTCGATGGCCACCAGTGACACAAACATTCTTCTTCACAACTGAAAATGAAAAGGGTTCCAGGCAGGGTTTCAGGTGAATTTCTGAAATCAAGGTGAAATCGCAGTGGAAGTGAAAACGCACAAGAAACGTTCCGGATCGTAGTCTACCAGAGCTGCAAAATTTTCTACACCCCAATGTGCCAGGTTATGATGTGCATTCACAAAGGCGATGGGGATGTGAATGTCTGAAGACCACATCTGTTCAGCTGATGTCGATGTGCTACCACAGTTCATGAGAGCTTGGTTTGAACTAATGCGACTGCACGCGTTTACAGTTTTGTGAAGGTAAAGTCTTTTCGGTCTTCAAGCACCTGTCTACATTATATTTCACATGAAAGAGTCAAGTTTCAAGGCCTCTACATACGAAAGATGTGTGGAATGTCAAGAGTGATCAACGCGGATGAGTTTTCGGAAGCAGCTCTCGACAAAGGATAGAACTGCCAGTCAAAATACATCCTTTTGAGCCCCACCCAACTGGAATCTAGTGCTCGCAACCTGGCTCGCAACTTTGCGTCAACTTGAAATTCTTCTATAACTGCCAATGATAATATCCGACTCTGAAGGACGACCGGCGACTGGAAAATCCGCAGGTGGGGGCAATCGCGCAAGAGTTCTGTAAGGGCTAGCTGCTCGTCTGAGGTCGATACAAAAATTTTGGTTCCATCGCGGAGATGTAATCTGAGACCGCGGAGAAGAGGGCAGCACTGGGCAATGTAGCGGAGGAGGTTGAACGTAATTGCTGATATCCCTTCATGGCTTTCCTCGCTTTCAGAATGGACACAAGTGCCTTCCAAACAGACTGCAAGGTAATGTAGCGTCGGTCCGCATTGCTTCAAAAGGTCGTGTAGATTCTCTTCAAGTGCTGTTGTGTTGCCGGCCGTCAGTCCAAGGGCAATACTCAGATATTCTAGTGAACGACAGTTGTTGGCAATAGATCGGACCAGCTCGGCATCTTCGAAATAATCGTACCCATCATTTCCCAGTTGCAAGGCAACAAGTTGAGGTCCGTGCAGCTTCATCAAGCACTCAAACCCTGAAGCCTGAATTTCTTCACGAAGACACAGTGCCCGCAAGCCAGTTAATTTCATTGCAATGCCCTCCACTGTCCGCCAGCCGAAGAGTTCGCGCAGGGGAAGGCACACCACGGAAAGGGCATGTGAACAGTCCTGAAAAAGCCTCTCAAGTTTGAAGCCTGGGGTTTCTCTTGGGATTGTAATCCGTCGGAGTTTGGGGTCGGCGGCATCGAGGAGGACTGGGCAGTGAACGTTTGGGGCGTCTGCATCGTCCCACCAGAACTTAACCGAGGCGAGGCG
Source organism: Quaeritorhiza haematococci (assembly GCA_027596845.1). Lineage (NCBI taxonomy): Eukaryota > Fungi > Chytridiomycota > Chytridiomycetes > Quaeritorhizaceae > Quaeritorhiza > Quaeritorhiza haematococci. Next base: position 15,215 of record JADGJF010000208.1, on the reverse strand, counting down.
TGAAAAGAAGGTGCGAGCACACTCACGATCTGTTGATGGATCGTATCCCCAGAAACTAGTTCGTCGCTCCCAAATTGGCAAAGATATCGTCCCAAGCGCACTGGGTTTTCTTTTGACGGATCCGCGGATTGACAGATGCTGCAACGATGGGATGTCTTGGTCGAACAGGACAGAAAGCGCATCAGGCGACCCTAGGCCGTACAGCGTCAGTCGTCGAAGATTGCGTAAGAGAGACAGTTCTCGGAGGACTGTCTGCCAAAGGAACTGCCCAACGTTATACCAACGCCCGCAGTGAAGTTTGAGAGTTGTCACCCACACGTGAGACAACAAGATATTGATCTCGTCTGGTGGTGCCTGGCCAGCCCCCAGCGCGGCGCCCGGGGCTGTCAGTCGCCTGGCTCGACTGCTGTTGTAAAGACTGTTTAGAAATCCATACAAGGACGAAGGGTGTCGAGCCTGACCACTCTCCAGAGGAACGGCGTGGACACCGTATGCCAGTCTTTGTTCACGAGTGCACAGGCGGAGATGGCGGCGAGAATCTGACGTTGTAAATCTGCTTTGCTCTGCCTGTCGATTCTCGAGAGGTAGTTTTCACTCGATACCGACGCCTCCAGATGACTCAAAATGATCTCGACGACTTCGGGGGGAAGCTTTGGTGGCACTGAAGTCTTGAAACAGCGTTGCGTCGTGACGTCGACGGGAGGTTGTCGATTTGGATGGAGGAACTTGGGCGACGAATCAGTGGACCAGGTTGGTTGGTGGTCACCGTCGGAGTCTTTCCTGTTTCTTGGAATCCAACCTCCATGCAGTTCCACGCAGGGAAAACAAAGCAAAGTCCGCAAGATAAACTTTCCCTTCTGCATCAGTTCGTCATTCTCTGGAAATCTCTGAAGGACGTCGAAGAAGAAGAGCTTGAATAGACAGTGTTCAAGGCGCTGGAGGGGTGTGAACGGCGGAAGGGAATCGCAGCCGTGGTTGTTCCAATTTCGGACGACCTTCACGTATTTGCTCAGGAATTGTTTCTCGGTTGCTGAGTTCGGGTTCGGGTCTTTGGGTGCGTAAAACCAATCTGGATGGACCCAGAGTTGAAACTGTCCTGTCTTTATTTGTCAATGAGAGTGAAGTCGGATTTGTACTCGAAGTGATCGGTGAAGTGAGAGTCAAGTGAGAGGGAGCAGAGAGCGAGGTTGCACAATGGAGTAGTCAGTTATTTCGATTTCAGGTGGGTGGTAAGAGCGACGCTGACACCGGAAGGGGAGAGGAGCGTTAGCTACTGAGGTGGATGTGAAATTGAACATGCTGCAGTTGTCTTCTAAGAGGGCTGAAGAGAGGGTAGCGTTGATGACATGTTTGAGTTTGACTGAATTCGGTGAAGGATTGCAAACTAGAATGCAAACACTGCCGAAGCAGAATGGTCGAACTATGTGGGTTTGTTCTTGAAATTCGTAGATCTGAACTGGAAATCAGCGGAATTGGGGTGGTTGTATTTCCAGAATTCATAACAAACAAGGGTTTCTGACTCGTGATGAGATATGATTTGAATATGAATTGTGGAGAAAACAAGACAGGATAGATAATTTACATAGTACAGCTGTAAATGAACGTATTGATGACAAGGAATGTATGGTTCGAAGCAAGTGTTTTCCTTCTAAATGAATGTTGACTGAGAGAGAGATATTAACAACCAGAAATCGGAATGAAACAGAACTGTACAAAGTCGAAGAGACAAAAACAATCAAGAGAGAGGCAAGGAGATACACATAGTGGGCAAGACAAGCAAATTGCCGACTTATCGGGAAAAAAGCGGGATCCATCCACGGGGGAGAGAGAGATTGCATTACCACAGGAAACTTGATCTCGAAACTCAAATCCCTTCAATACCAGTTTCACCTGCTGAATCCCAGTTAACACTGTTTTCTGGATCCACTCGCATATCCCATCAGTCTTTTTACGCTCGTGACTGAACCTAGTGGATAATGATCCGGCGAGACTAATGTTGTAGAACAGATTGAACGCGATGATCTTGGGAACCTCGTTGGACCCATCATCTGCCCGTTTCCATGCGCTCTTGTAAATGTGCAGAAGCGTTTGGATCAAGGTGTCTCTGGCTGCCCAGGAATGGTATACACCCTTGCACCTCGAGCTTGACGCCTTGACAGTCGATTGGTCGGCCACTGTATCCGCAACCGGTTTGATCACATCTGTTCCAGAGCTGTTGGATCATGTCAGTCGCGTTGCAGGTGCCGATATTGACTGTGGAGTCATCGGCGGCGATGGAGATAGCCATCTCATCTGTGTCATTTTGTGCTAGCCTGCCCAGTGTTGTGGTGAGTAGCTGGACGAGTACGGTGACGGTCAATGTTGAGATAAGGATCACAGTTTCATGATTGTTGGGGGGTTTTTTGCGATGCAATAATGACAAGAAGGATCTATCAGCTAGGTACTTTCCACCTAGGTATTCATCAGGTATTCATGCGCTGATTCATGCGGCCAGTACTGCAATGATATCTCAGCCGTTCAAAGAGTGTTCAAAGAGGCTGCTTTTGACGCTTCTCCAGCTAGTCCAGCTGACACGTCGCACAGCCAGAGGGTCTAGAGGGTGGAGCGAGGTGGCCCCAATGAACGTGCAACCTGCATGCAAACCTTTGTGCGCGAAGAAGACCAAGCACGCGCAAGTTCGAAACCCACATAGACCCACAAATTGAGACGAACTGACTCAGCACAAAAAATGGCGTTGTTGATGCACAAGAAAGGCTGAACATGTTCGATACCATCTTGCAGCGACCTTGCAGCCGCCCCTATGAATTTCAGGCGCATACCTTATCCCATCACAAACCTTTCAAAATCTAGGTGAGAATCCATTGCTCAGATGAGAATCCACTGCAAAAATGCGCAAAAACACCGATGAACACGCAAATCAAAACCATCCACATCCCATCATACCCAGCATCATCCTACCCGGCATGAGACCATCGTCGCAGCTCTTGTCGCTCCATTTTTGTCTCGCTGTCGCCTGCGCCGTCGCCATTCCTCGGACGGTGGTTGCTTGGAGTTCTTTGCGTTCACTTTACGTTGGGAGTTTTGCTCGAACTCGAACAGCTTTCCAAACAGCTTTCCAACGATCCGTATAAATAGTTGGGTAAAACACCTCCCAAATCTCACATCAGCTTTTGTTCTTTCACTTCGACTGCGAACACGCACCGATTCATCAGCCACGTTTCTATCTCGAAAGCGACCGTTTCGACTCGAGCTCGAACACCAGCATCCCCAACCAAAACATTATTCATCTGACGTGGTCTCGGCATCCTCAATTCCAGCGGCCATGGCTCCTCGTCTCAGACTCCTTTTGTTCATCGCCTCGGTCGCCGTCATGGCGTCCTCGGTGCTCGCAGCCCGATCCGTAGTATCCACGAACTCAAAAATGGCCAAGACGGACTCAGGCTGTCACCCGAAAGATATGGTTTACCAACTCTGGAGCATGTGCAGCGACAGAGACTGTCGTTGGAAGGAGGTTCGGTGCGGCAACTCGGTTCTTTCGATGGACAGCCAGTACATCGGTTGGGAGGGAAGGAACACGTTGATCGAGCTTATTCGCCAAACATACGAGCGGGCCGCGAGGTGGCGTGAAGAGACACGGCCCGTCTGTGGTCATCGGTGTGAACCTGTGACGGTCAAATGGTGGGAAGCGCCGCAGAAAATGGGGGTTAGTTTGTATGCCGACCATTCCTCCAACCAACAAGGGCACATGACGGTTCAGTTCTCCAGCAACGGGGCGGCGCAAGTGGGATGCGAGGTGACGAAGGCAGTGCTTAGTGGGGCCCTTGGGGGTCTTGGAACCATTGGATCCGTTGTATCTCCGGCGGCGTCGTGGATCGACTGTGGCGGGGGGGAGAGACGTGCGAACGGCACCAAGGCCGATTATGCAGATCTGTGGGATCAGCCCTTCTTTGATCGGGATATCTCTTCAGTAAACAACGTGACTCAATCTGTTACCATGGATCTCCCGTCTGGAGTGTAGATATTCTGTCACTAGAATCTCAGTAGTCTAGACTTTCACATGCCATGTCTTCTCCGTCTTGTGGTTCCTTCCTTTCTTTTCTTCCTTTTCTTTTTCCATCCATGTTTTCTCCTAGAGATGTTATAGATGCGCAATCGTTTTTTTTCATCTTTACACAACCATACATCGCAAAATACACCATCAATTCGAACATGTCTTTACAACATGACTCTCGGAATTGCCATAACAATATTTCATATCAAGGACACCCCTGAATTCCCGCTTATTCTTGCTGTCCAGCTCTCCCGTGTTTTCCTCATCTGTGTCTGAGTCATGAATCAACGCGCAAATAAAACACAGGCCGTACAGCAGCGTAAGCCCTCAAAGATTGCGTAAAGAGACACAATTTTCCAAGGCCTCGACCGTTTGGCAGGGCTTTCTCTTTTTCGCTCATTTCGACTCTTTTGGTGCGACTGATGCGTTGCGAAAAGATTTCCATGTTGTATTTCGAAACAGCGGAGTTTGAAATCTCGTAATAACGTCAAAATCGAGTTGGAATATCATTTTTTCTTGCTCTTCTTAATATCGGACCGTCCCATTCCCTTGATACCGCATTTGATATGGTTCAAAGAGGATAAGTGCTTTCAGGATCGTGAATATGAAGTCCAGCGTTTTAGCCCCGGACTGCCGGACCAGATAGTCTGCCAGATAGTTCAGAATTTTCATACGTTGTTTTCGTGTGAACATAAAGTCATTTGAGACTTACAGGATTCAAACTGGCCAATCAACAGCAGCTTTCTATATGCATTGTGCATATTTCTTTTCGATCGACGGAATTCCGCTCAACAGCTGATTCACTCATAATCAAGGCATGGACGGTCGCCTTGCCTCGTCACTTGCGCAACTCGTCGCGCTGCTCAGAGAGCTTAATATCGACCAGCTGAAGCAGGAGCAATCAAACACAAACTCTCCTATCCCAAGCGGTGCAATTTAACACTTTCATCTGTGGACTTGCGACTAGCCCTTGCACGACGGATGGAGTTTCTCCACGCGTTTCATGTACTTCAAGAAGGGTATCAGAGTAATCCCACTGCTGTGGAGCTGTGGGTCACGGCTGCCAAACTGGCCGAAACGAATGGAAAGGTGGCCTCTGCTCAACTATTGTGAGCTGTTTCAAGTCTTTGTTTTTTGTGAAGGGATATGACGACGTGGATTTGGAATGGTGGATCAAAGAAGCCGAGACGTGTGAGGAAGAGGGGGCTTTTTCAACAAGCAACAAGATATGGGAGTCTGTGAAATGGATCATGGAGCTTCAAGGAGTGGAAGTAGGTGATGCGAAATCGTGGTTGCATGAACTTGTATCGGCGGCGCAGGAGAAGGAACACAATCGGAAGGAAGATATGTCTGAGACGATCATCAAGAGGGCGTTCGCATATGTCGATGAGAAACGTGTGAGTAACCGCGTGCGGATCCAGAGTGAGTGGTGGCTGTGGGAGGCGATGATGTGTGCGAAGTCAGGTGCAGCCGCTACAAGGGAGGCTATTATGAGGGAGTTGGGAGCCAGAAGGAAAGATGGGCGGTCAGGACTTGGGAGTGAGATTTCCGGACCTGGGTTAAAATGATGCGCCGCTAGGAGCTGTAGGGTTAGAAGGTGCACATGTGCTGTGAGCGGAATCCGATGCTTATCGAACAAGTGTTTTAGTCATAAGGACTCCTTCGAATTCCTTCCATGTTTCAATGTAACAACCATAGACCTTTGTGATGCAGTCAGAACACACTCGCATTAGTTTCAATCGTCGATGATAACCAAAAGGGACATGAAGACAATAGTCCATTCGCGTTGTACTCTCGCTTTTTAAGTGCCCTTTTATGGGTTCGGGTCCACTGCCCGTAATTGAAACAACGCTTCCTGTACTTCATGCTTTGTATCATCAACTTCCCACTCTTCATCGGCATCGTCTGCAGGTATCTCGTTTTGTAGGTGTTGCGGTTCGCCGTCCTGCTGCCGCTTCTCGAATCCATTCTCATCTTCATATTGGAAAAAGGATCGTACGTCCTGTCCACGTGGTTGCTGTGGTTGCTGTCGTTGCTGTCGGCGCAACGCTGCATTGATAACCTGCTCCTCTTCCTCCCTCTCCTCCTCCCTCTCATCCTCAAAACCATCGCCAACATCACCATTGTTCTCAAGCTCCTTCTCGATTTTTTCTCCACCCACTGTGGCTGCTTCTTCTTCAACGTCCCCCACAAACCGGGCTGCCCAAGGCAGACTTTTCAACAAATCCCTCCCACGCAGAAAGTGCAGCGCCGCATGCAAGAAGACCGCACGCCGCTTGATTTGATGAACCAGGATTGTCCCAGGAGTGTAGTCGTGCGACCAGTGCTCGCCATCCGTCTTGTACAGCGGTGAGTCGTAAAACTCGGCGTCTTCATTGACACGGTGAATTAATGCTTCTTCATTCCCCTCATCATTTTCCGCCCCGTCGAATTCTCCTTCGCCCTCTTTTGCGAGATGCGAACCCGGCTGCTGTGAGTTTTTCAATGTGGACGCAAACCGATCGACCCATCGTCCGACCAACTGATCCTCAATCCCCACAGCATTCTCACGCGGGTACGCGTCTCGCGAAATCCATTCCAGGATATCCCATGATAAGAGGTACCCCATCCCGTTCATGAATCCTCGGTCTTTGTATGCACGACCGAGGTAGGTTCTGTTCCTGTACGGGAAGTGTGTGAGTCGTTCGGCAAGAGCTGGGAGTTGAAGCCACGCGTCGTCGTCAACCTTCATAGCGAAGGCGTAGGGATATTGTACGGGTGAGCCTGTTCGTGAACGAGAAACGGGCTGGCGATCTTTTTCATGCTTTTCGGCATTGTCATTCTCGTCTCCATCTTCTCCCTCCCCATCCATCTTCTCCCCAAATCCGTCCTCCTCCCATACGCCGTCAGGCAACTTCATCCGACTTGCATATCGCTTCCCCAAATACTCAAAAAACTTGAACGTCTTTCCGTCGTTCATATTTTCGTTACAGTCCAACACAACCAAATCCCCAAACGTCTGGTTCTCGAACGCAATTAGCACAGCGAGCTCTGCGGTGCGCGGGACACCGAGTATGAACCGGACGTCAAGAGATGGGGGTTTAGCTCGGAGGTAGGTGGATCGGATGAGAGTTCGGCGGGTTGTGCGTTCCGCGATCGTCATGATGCCGATAAAGGCTAGTTTTGATTCATCAGCACCCTGGAGAGGGCGGCTCGGAGAGGATAATTGAGCTGCGGTGTCCGACGTCGCCATCGGGAGGTGGTCTGGAGTTTGTTGCTGCTCCTCCAACTGCTCTTGTGGACGTTGCTCTTGCTGTGCTTGCGGTGAAAGATGCCCAGAAACTGCAGCGTGCACGTTGCTTATCTGCACCTGCGGCTGTCCCTGCACCTGAATCTGCGGCATCGGCGGGGAATGAGGTTTTGGTTGAAACGGTGGCGGACAGACAGGCGTCGACGCGGTGGAGTACACGAGGTATTGAATATCATCAGGCATTACGCAAACCCAAGATTTGACGTCCCGTCTGCTCTGCTCCTCTGAACCTCCGCTCAACCACAACCATGACCGCTCAGACCATTCGCCCCAAGAACGCCCTCCAGTCCCTCCGTCAACATCTCGTGGAGGCCATCCCCGACCCATCAAACCCGCAACCAGCATCGTCAAACACGCGAGACCAAAGCCCCCGAACAACAACAGCCCTGCCCATTGCAAACGCTTCAATCTGACCTGGCTGCAACAGCATGTTGGACGTCCCACTGCCGCCATTGACGAACTTGAAGAAGAAGACGACAACGGCCGGTATTTTTTCAAGGCCCGGGATCCGGAGGAGGAAGAGCCGCAACAGCACAACCAGGACCACCACCACGTGCCTCCACACGACCTCTGCGCATCCCGGCGTGTCGGTGTATCTGAGCTCTGTCTGGATCTGGATCTGCGCGACTGGAGCAGTCGGGCTGATCTTGTCACGCGTGTGCCCTTGAAAGATTTTGGCGAACTTTGATCATAGGGAGTCCACGACGCATCCTGGTCTTTGATGTCGATTTCGTACAGGTGCTTCACAGGCGAAGGGGAAGACGCGAAGGAGGATGAGGAGGAATATCGAGGCGACGAAGCTCCACCACTGATGCTTGTCATACTGGGTATCGCCGACCCATCCCGCGATCGTGACTGGGTACGTGCTTCTCTTAGGGGCATGAGAGAGGGCCACCGGATTTTGTAAGCGGGGGTTCGCATGATTCGTTTCAGGAATGTTACTCGTATTTTTGTATGTAAAACCTCGTTGAGATTAATTTGATTTGCCTGCCTCTGTGCACTTTTCGTCTTAAATTGAAATGGGAGCTTGGAAGAGGTACTCGATCCTCCACCATTTCATATTTTTGAACAAAGTTGCCGCGTGTGCATTTATACCCCGATTCCGAGAATTCGACAGGATATTCGAGAAGCAAAACCTCCTTTCCAAAACGTTAACGTCAGCAAATTTCATTAAACCTCTTCCTTCTCAATAAGGTACAAAAACTTACATACCAAACCATAGAAAACACGCTTGAATCTTTTGGAACCGAACAGAACGGGTTTGCAAAAACATACACATACAGAAACAGGCACACGCAAACACAAACACATTTCCTTCTGCGTCCCCATTTATACAGTATGAGTGTTTGTACAATCGAAACGATGGGACTCTACCCCCAACCCTCCAATCAAGAAGTAAACTGGGCATGGCAATGTTGTGTTATTGTTTATGCGAAACTCGAAAACCAAAAAGGATTTGGTAATCAGTGTTTCTGTGGCCTACGTGGATGAGACAAGCGAGTAAAAAGGTCGGAGTTTGGTCAACTTTAAATGCAAAGGATGACAGCCGAATAACCACTCGAACTTCGAAAAGACCTCGGCAGGAAAGTCTTTTTAAGGCGCAGAAGAAAACCAAAAAGAAGAATATACTTTCTATCCACTGACAATGCCTCACAAGCAACAATGTGTGTCCTTCTCAATTAAGCACCTATTTGCCGGTCCCTCCCTCAAAAAGATAAAACAAGTAATTTACTATTCGTTTATCCATGCTGATCAATGACCATGTACGCTTCTCCGCAGTTTTGGTCAACCTAGAAGTCCTCTATGCCAAAGACGGAACAACAACATGGTATGGTCTCATCTCCGCCGGCGTGGGCAACCCCGGCTTCTGATCCCCCTCCATCCTCAACTCATACACAACATTCGGGGGAACATGTGGCCCCGCCGGCGATGGACTCCCCGGGTACGAGATACACCAGTTCCTCCTCCCCAACAACTTCTGCGAGTTCCCCGTCAAAGCTGTCCCATCCACGTCCTGCGTGAAGAGCGGGATCATGTCCTCAGTGGTATTTTGGTCGAGTTTGTACGGTCTTGCACCGCGAAGGACACCCCCTAGGACGGTTTTGGATGGTGCGACGTTGATGATGGCGGATGAGATTATTTGGTACATCAGGCGGAAGTCTTGTTCGGGGGTTGGGGCGGGGGTCGTGGAGTAGAAGAAACCAGCCCCACCGACGTGGACATCACCAGAGATGAAAGTGACACGGGCGTGGCGGTGCTGAGCAAAGGTTTGGAGGCGTTGGACGAAGATAGTGCGCTCTTGGGCGTGGTTGTCGTGCGTCCAGTGGTCGCAAAGATCATCTACAGAATAAGATAACAACAAAGGTGAGCGTTTTTAGTAAGTTTTGTTAAACTTAACGGAAAGAAAAGGCAGTAAGATCACAATTGTAACCGAAACGTTGATGCAGCAATGAGGAAATGAAGAGCACGTACCAGCCAGTTCCGGTTCCCCAAACTGGTTAAGCACTGAAGACATCAGCCCACTTTTCCCGAAAGCCTTCTTGAGAGCACCCATCCCGCCGTCATGCGTCCCCTCTGTATCACGCGTAATAGATTTCGTGATTCCACCCAAAAGCTTTCCCGTGACGTTCGCAACACCATTCGCAGCAACTTTAACCGATCCGATGACGTCCATCCCGATTTCCGCCATTGTCAAGCGAGGGTAGACAACAGGCACACCCGTCAGAACAACAAGGTGCCTAACAGAAGCCGGAAGCAGACTCAGACGCCAAAAGATGTGGTCCCATGTGGGTTCGGTGATGACTTGATTTGCAGTGCGTTCGCTTCGAGTGTCTATGCCGAGCAGTGCCGTGGTGGAGCCAAGAAGCTTGATGAAGGAGAAGGATGTCGGTTGTGGTGGCGGAACGCCCTGTTGAGGGATAGGGCCACCGAAAAGATCATCGGCAAGTGCGTGTGCTGGGGTGGTGTGCAGTTGGAAAAGGAGGAAGAAGCGAATGGCGATGCGACCAATGTTTTTCATGACATTCGAGTGGGTGAGGTACTCGGGGTAGCTTCCGTATCTGATCATAATAGAGGAAGGATTCAACATGAGTGTGTAATATTTTACAGCGACTTGAATAAAACCAAAGCGTCACATACCCGTCGAAAATATCATGATCGTCCGCCTGAGCCGTGTACGGAATGTTGGCAAGGGCATCCTTCATAGTATTTGTGCGGAAGTGGTTGACATAGAGCTGCATGTAAAACTGCGAAACCTGCCAATCGAGATCCGGTGTCCACGGCGCATGCTGCCGATTTTCTTTGCCCTTGATGGCAAGCCATGAAATCAAGCCGGGGCACTCTTTCCAAACTGCATCAGCATACACCTGGTCCCCTCCACCGACTTGCACGTGAATGGGAGTTTGCGCGTGCACGTACATAACGTCCTTCCACAGGGTTTCGTCTCCAAGCCGTTGTCGCTCCTCCGGCTTAACACCCGCCGACCACCCGTTGCAACTCCACGATGCCCACCTCCAATACACTTCCTGAGCTCCCGCCACGTGGAATGAAAACATTTTGGTAGTGTCGTTGTCAATGAAGTAGTTGTACCGAAGGGTGACAGCATCCCGTCGAGCGGGCACTGAGATATCAAAGCGCCAAAAGATGACATCAGCAAACGTGTCAAGGTGGACAGGCTTCAACGTCGTGTTGTAAGACACTACTTCGGGGGCCGTAGATTGCACAGTCACCGTGTGGCCGTGGGGGTTCTTACTCAGAATCAACACCGAGCCCGACCACATGTTGTGAGCGGGGTCGTAGTTGCCATAACGGAGAAAAGGGCCGACATATGGACCGTGCAAGTCAATTCCAGTGGGAACAGCCGTGCGCGTTGCTGCTGCTGGGTCGGGATAGGCTCCATAGCCACCAGCGACCGGAAGAGGTGCAGGAGTATAAAACGATTGTTGCGAACCGGCTGGCGGTGGGGTGTAGAAACTTCCTGTGGGGGCAGGGGCTGGTGGAGGGGTGTAGAAACTGCCGGATTGTTGAGGCGGCTGCTGTGGAGGTGCATAGAAGCTTCCCGACTGTTGAGGTGCGTGGAAGCTGCCTGCGTGTTGGGGTGGTTGGTACGGGGCCGCGTACTGTTGCGGCTGTCCATGTGGGGGCTGTTGACCAGGGTAGCTCATGCTGGACTGCGTTCAGTCAACTTGACGAGTGTCTGGAGAATGTGCAAGGAGAGAACACCGAGACAGACGTTAGCTGAAGGTAGGGGATAAACTTCGTGGTTTTCGTCCCCATGCACTCCAGTTCACATAACGCCTTTCTTCCCGGTCGCAGTCAACAAAGAGAGACTTACAAAGGTGATCGGGGAATCTTACGCGAGGGCCAAGACTGTCGAGTTATGATCGAAGGATGTGTGTGGGGAGCGGGGTGAGAAGTCGACGCAGCGATGAGATGGCAATGGCGGCAGTTCCTTGAACGTTACTTCCTTCTCTGCTTCCTTCTTTGCGTTTTTGTTCGAAGCCACAACCCTGCCACGAATCTCTGCACTTTTTGAATCCCAAAAGGCGCCTCGTAGGATCGATCCCAAGGCATGACACGTGTGGAGTTGGCTGGTTGAAAAACCTCCACCGCCCAAGAGACGAGATCAGCAAAATCATGACTTTTGGATGTACATGCGGAAGCATGAACTTCGAAGGAACAAATACCACAAAGACTCTTGTTGATTTATTATCCTGACTGACATTTCTTTCCCTTCGAAAAATCGAAGCAAAACCGCCATAGCACACCAGACGGAGACAGCCGGACAGGTTTGAAGAGCCGTACTCCGACCTCCATAACTCCTGCTGGAATTCGGAATAGTGGCCTGTGTCCCTTTTACAAGTTTCCCCCCAAAATTATGTACGATGACCGAGGTGAGATAACTGAGATATACTAGTTATCAAAGTTATCAACAACAACAATCACCAGACCCTCCGAGAAATGAAGACCAAGAAGTCTCTCCATGACTTTACAGCGCATCTTAAAAATACCATTTAGTCTGCCGTTCACTGCTAAGTTTCCTTGCCTCTCCTCCAATCCGTTCCTCCCCAACTTCCCCAAGTTGAACCAAAAGCACGCAGCGCAAGTAACAGAGATAGCAGCATGTCATTATGGTCGTCTACGAAAAAAGAAAGGCGGTTTACGGGAGGAGGTTACGGTTGCTTAGTTCTTCCGCACTGAGAACTACCCAGAGAACTGCTGAGAGTCTCTCCTCCGGTTTTCTGATTTCATCGAAAAGTCCAAACTGAGTAACTGTCCAAATGAGCGAAAATGAGATCCGTGTGACTGAAACACAATTTCACACCATGACGGTACCCAAGGCCAAAAGGTAGAAAGTGACATCAAATGAGACGATTGAACCGGATGTGCCCATTCCGCCCGATTTGAACTCTAAAGTTCAGTGTGATGCTGTATGAAATGTACAGCAAAGACGACTTCTTAACGTATCGCGAAGCTGTCGACAATTGGCTTCTCCACGGCTGCGATTCGCTTCCTGCCCTGACACCCCTTGATCGTCTCGAGCATCGTCTGTTCAAGTATTTCTTCTTTGACGTCCTCGGCGCGCCCTCGGAGTCGCAGGGAACTCTGAAAAGGCAGCTTATGTCGTGTCTACGCTCCTTTGCCTTTCGCACAGCAGAAAACCAGCACAAATTGAAAATGACGTTTAACCCGGTCCTCGCTACTTATCACCTAAACCACATGATTCCAAACACCTAGCGGTCGGCAGGGTTAACCACGATTTTCAGCGGCCGGTTCCCTCAACGCCATCAGCCGTTTCATTCGCAGCAAAGCTCCACCCCCCGGCTTCCCTGAGATAGTAACTATCGTTTTGAAATACTTAGGGCGTTGGGATGTCCTCGCGAGCGAATGGAAAAGAACCAGAAAATGATGTTGCTTCCTGCGCTTCACGACACCTTTCGCGCCTGTGCACTGGTGAACAGGAGCTGGCACAGCGTCGCCACACCATTCCTTTGGAGCGAGGTCTGGCTCAAAACCCCGCTACTTTCGCATCGATTCCTGGATGATCTTTACACGAACAGTTGGGGTAGGGCACAGACCGTCTGGCAACCTCAAACTTGGACCAATTCTATCAAGCTTGACTGCCGGGATGGGCAGAGCCTTTCGCAGACAGTCCTCCGACTTATCAATCAGTGGATCCGCCATGAAGCGTCGGTCTTCATCTCTGCATGATTACGGTCCGTGGGAATACGGGCCAGTGGTAGATCGTAAGCGTGCTCGTGCCTTCTTTTCGGGTCTCCGATCAGTGAAACTCTCGTGGTACCCTCCAACAGCCGACATCGTTGGGTGTCCCGTCCTCCTTGATATCGCTCACCGTAAACTTCGACGGGTCACAATCCAAACCAAAATTGAAGACCACGATGTTCTCAAGTTCCTTAACCATTGTTCACCTGCCCTTTCGGTGGTGCGCCTTTTCGCCCATACACTCTCTCCGTCAACATTGGAGCTGTTCGCCATGAAATGCACGGGTTTGCGGGCGCTTGATATCCGGGAAGGGGTTGAACCAGAAGGTGTGGAGTCGTTGATGAGGGTGCGTGGATCCCAACTCGTCGCCTTGCAGTTAGGAAATGATTACGGTTGCGATTGGCTTCTGCTTCCCGAGGTGTTGGAACCCGTCGTAAACTACTGTCCGTCACTTGAATATCTGAGCATCTCCATCTTCCTCCTCTGGCGCCAAGCAGCCTCAATCGAAGAAGATGTTTTCACCCTCGTGCAGAAATGCGGTCCGACACTAAGGCTCTTGTGCATTGAACTCAACGACTCATTTACAGACTCGTCAGTTGGAAGCCAGCATGAAAACGACTATGAAATCGAAAAACGTAAAAGGGATAGGATATTCCCGACATCCACCCTCATTCGAACGATTGCGGCTGCCTGTCCGCTCCTTAGGGAACTCGAGCTGCAAGTGAATTTAGTCACGGACCTCTCTGACGCAGACCTGCCCAAAGCGGTGGAAGAACTCTTGGAGAAATGCGGACAACTTCGGGCTCTCCACCTCTTGGAGATTCCTCCCCCGGTTTCTGATGCAGGACGAGCCAAGTTCCGATCTTTGGATCCAAGATGCTGGGTTCATCGAAAGAAGTACTTTGACTGGACTCGCTACCCTATACCAACCTTAGATGACTATTCTCCCAGGACCTCACCAACATAAACCCACTATACCCACCAGCCTCTCGACCTTCCCAGTGTCTTCTCTTCCCCGTACCTCTTTTAGGCTAGTTTAGACGCTTGAAGACTGTACATTAGGCAGATCACGCACATGTATGTATGGTATCATGTTTCCGTGCAGTTGTCACGCTTCTGCAACTAACTTCAATGTTTGCTCAATATTTCATAACAAAGGCTGATTCCCAGACACATACTGGATGGAATGCGTTTAGCTACGCGGATCCACGCAAGTTTTTTCCGGGCTCCAAAACCAGGAGTAGTAGGAGTGCGAGGTGTGAGAGGCAATCAGTTGTCTACAAGACCAGCTACTAATGAATTGATCAAGTGAGCGCCTGAGTAAGGGCATGGAAGACCATTTTCTGTATCACCAATGTTTCAAACTCCGCTTTCACTGCCAAACATCCTGCCGACTTTTGGGCAGACTTGTGGGCATATTCTTGAAGAGAGTGCGAGATGCGAAGTGTGGTGCGCGCGCATTATTACCTACCAATCCTCTACATCTGTACACTTGCCAAAAAAAAGAGAAAGAAGAAAAAAGTACAAGTCGGGCACACCCGCCACGTTCTACATCCAAGAAACACACTAAGCTAACCGTACGCAATTACATTACAATTAAAGAAACACCTTTACAGAACAAAACAAACAGGGACTCCCCCCCCCCCCTTTCTC
>JADGJF010000207.1:0-28678 GCA_027596845.1 Quaeritorhiza haematococci | reverse complement strand
GCCCCCACCTCTCCAATGGGTCGATATATACGGCGCAGAACACTTGCTCCGTCTTTTCGGTACGCAAACATCAATTTCATTTCTCTTCATTTCGAATCGGTGTCTACAGCTTTATACCATATAAAGCCGCCTATCTTACCACCCATAATCTCTCCTGCCCCGATCTTGCCCACGAAACTCTCAAAGTCAAACTCCCCTCCCTCCTCGCACAAAGCCAAATCCCAAAACAATCCGTCCGCATCCTACAATCATACCTCCCACATCTGTTCCGGTACGTAGCTCTCCTGCCGAGCCCCCCTAGGGGACCCTGCCCACCTTTTCCTTCTTTCAACTCTGCCTTCAACCCACATATCATTATCCCATCCCTCACTTACACTCTCCTTCCCTCCCGCCGGCCGTGAAAAAGTTACATCCAAGACCACGCACAAGAGATGCTCTCCATCTGATCATATGCATGTCTGCGGTTATGCAAGTTAAAAAGTCTGACTAGTTAATTGTAAGCACGGTGGTCAAAAATCTTTAAACTCTGGTTGTGCGTTGGCATCTGTCCCTTACGATGGTGAGTGCAGAGTTGCATCAGTGTGAAGAGTCCGAACTTTGAGATCGGTATGCTATAGGTGTGCATGCACTATGGTCTGCACGCATCACGGTGATCTCTGGTTTGACGATGTTTAGAACGAGTCCCAAGGATTCCGAGTTCAATGATCGTATCGCACTGCAAGAAGACCAAGGGCTCTTCTGATTCAATCCCTGGTTCAACTTCGGGTCAATCCAGGTTCCAATCCAGATTCCAATCCATTTGCGATTCGGATCATTTGGATCTCGTTCGAAATCAATTCAATCCACTCCGTTTTGGACATAATTGGGGTTGGGGTTTTTGGTTCCCTTTGTTACTTCCAAACTGCAATACACCGGGCAAAATACTTCTACCTTCATTCTTCATCGCATCCCACCACACACCTGCAGCACACGTACACCACACAACGTCCAAAGACCAAAGCGGGGAATGTGTCTTCAAATTCCTGTACACAATAACGAAAAGGAAAAAGAGAAAAAAAAGGCAAAAGCAGCAGCAAAAGAAACCAAACATACCCTCCCCCAACTCATCCGCCTCAATCCACCCATTTACCATCCACCATCAAACCATCCAAAGAAAAAGAAGAAAGAAAAGCAAAGAAAGAAGAACTCGACACTACAACACATGTGTGCTCAACAAAGACAAGGAAGAAAACACTAAGGCCGAAACAAAGAACGAGAGAAGCCTGGGCATACACACACACACAGAGACACACACACATCGCTAAAGGAGATAAGGGGGGGAGAACACAAAGAGATGCGGTGGGGCGGCGTTTGCGGGTGTGGGGGATCGGAGAGAGAGAGAGCAAAGCAAAGCAAATCATAGCAAATATCAAGCTGCAACATTGCTTTCGGGGGATTGTGAGGAAGACGAAGAATGAAGTCGAAAGAAAGGAGCCAAACCAATTCACAAATACTACTACTTTTGCTCCCCCAAGTTTTTCTCCTTGTGTTCATGTTTTTTAAAAAAAAAACCCACTCAAAGCAAAGCGAAGAGGTTGGTGGTCTTTAATAAGCCCTCCCACCACCGCCACTCCCGCTAACCTTCCGCATACTCCCACCCACTTGACCCTGTAACTGCGGCGGAACCCTCGAACTGCTTCTGCCCGCATCACCATACCCCGCTGTAGCCACTCCACCACTGGAGCCATAGTAAGCTCCACCACCACCAGCCGCACCCACTGCTGCTCCACCACTTGCGTAGCCGTACTGTTGGGATGGGTAACCAGGTGCACCAGCGGCGGGCATGCCGGCGGGTGAGCCGTATGTGCCCGGTGTGGGGGTGGTTGTCATTGGACGGGTGGCGGCTGAGGCGGGGGTTTGGCCAGACGGACGGCGTGCGGCGGCGTTGGCGGGTATACCTCCTCGAGATTGGGACGTCGATTGAAGTTTGTCCCGTGATCCGGATCTTTTTTCAACCAAGAAGAGAGATGCGTCAACGAACAAGTGACGAGAATGAATCAAACACTCCACAATAAACCTTTTTTTCGCGGTAAAGACTCACCTGTACTTGTCATCTCCCTCATCGTCCTGCTGCTGCATCTCATTGATGCCCGGCGGGATCTTGTCCTTCCCTTCCTGCTGGTACTTGACGACCGTCCAATCAAAGACGTAGTCGTAGTGGTACCCCTCGCGTATGAAGAGGTCCCTAAAGAGTTTGCGGAGGTACGAGTAGTCGGGTTTGTCGTCGAAACGGAGGGAGCGGGTGTAGTTTAGGTAGACGGAGAACTCGTTGGGGAAGCCCCTAATACAAATCAAGAGAGGAAAGACGATAATGAGCAATTATGTATATGGATAATGTCGATTGATGAATGAAGAAATGGATGATGACATACCTGCATAGAACCTCGGTCGGAGTGGTCATCTTCTTCTCCATAATCCGATCATACTTTTGCTTCTTGGTCGCAGCCTTGAGTCCTTGCCACGGCAAGCTCCCTCTACAAAAGTACATCAACACATACCCCAAACTTTCCAAATCATCTCTCCGACTCTGTTCCACCCCCAAATGCGTGTTAATCGACGCATATCTGGCTGTGCCCGTCAAGTTCTTATTTTCCTTGTAGGGGATGTGAAGATGCGTTTTGGGGTCTCTATACTTTTTGGCCAACCCGAAATCGATCACGTTCACTTGGTTACCGCGTTTGCCGAGACCCATCAAAAAGTTGTCGGGTTTGATATCGCGGTGGATGAAGTTTTTGGAGTGGATGTATTCGATTCGTGATATCTTTTGGCATTAGTAAAGCGGCATGGGAAAGTAGAGATCAGACATGATTCGTCACACCCTTAAAGCGGTTGAGGACTATTCATCGAGCGGAACGGATTTTGCCTTGAACGTTCACGAAACCCGACCCCAGCAACCACCACCACCGTCGCCTCACGCCCACACCTTATTCTCGCCCCGAGAGTGTAAATACTCACCAACTGATCAGCCAACAATAACACCGTCTTCAAACTAAACTTCCTTCCACAAAAGTTGAATAAATCCTCCAAACTTGGTCCGAGGAGGTCAACAACCATGCAGTTGTAGTCTCCTTCTCTTCCGAAGTAGCGGACAAAGGGGATACCGACTTACGGAGGAGAGAGAGAATATATATGTAAGTTTTCGTTAACAGCGACGTCGCCAAACACGGGAAATTTACTCGTTGAATGTGAGTGATTGTTACCTCCACCAGCAAGACTCTTGTATACTCGTGCTTCATACTCGAGTTGTGGGTGTTTGGCTTTGATGGATTCGAGTTTTAGGGCGACCTCTTCGCCGTTTATGACGTTTGTACCTGTTGACATTTCCCCAACAACAACAGAGAACAAAAAGTCAGAGAGAAGATTCAAGGGTGAAAAGAGATCGTCTCAAAGGCTTGCATCGTGACGACTTGGACTACACTGTGTCTCGGTTACCACCGTGAGATTAGTTCTCGATAAAGCGAAGGAAGTTGTGAACTCACCCAAGTAGATATCACCAAAAGAACCGGAACCGATTTTTCTTCCGATTCTGTACCTGTTACCGACACGAAGGTCTATCAGGGAGTGTGGAGGACCCTGTGAGGATCCAGCGCCAGGTTGTGCCATTTTCAAAGGAGAAGTTGTAGAGAGAAGCGGGGAAGGCGCTGTAGTTGTGGTTGTGGTTGTGTGTGTTGTGGTTGCCGAGACGGAGAGTGTGTGTTGTGACTGTGTCTATTCCGGAGACGAGGGTAGTAGTGGCGACTTGGAGGGGTATACGTGGACACGTTTATGACGACTAGGATAGGATACAGGTGGAGATTGTTTGTTAGGATAAGTATTGGAGGTTGGATTTAAGTATGAAGTCAAGGTTTTTGTTGTTGAGGTAAACAGAGTAAACAGGAGACACACACACGAGTCGCAGTGTTTTGTGGTTAGTTTTTTCTTGCCAGGATCAGGATAAACAAATAGCCAAAACAAGATTGGGTGTGAGGTGGGATGAGACAAGGGGGAGGGGATTGATTGGGTGTGTGTGTAGGTATGGAGGGAGTTGACTGAGGGCGACGGCAAGTTTTTGGTCGAAGGGAAGGAGAGGAAGGGAGTGGTAACTCAAACAATGGCAGGGGACACAGGCGCACACACACGACACGCATACAAAAGCAAGGATATGTGCAAACAAACAGGGGTGGTTGGGGGTGGAAATGACGACGAGAGCAAGCAGGAAGTAGAAAGAGTAGTGGCGTTGAAAGGGTGAGGGAGAGCAACTAGTAGCAGTAGTTGTTGTGTCGTGGGAATGGGTAGGGTGTGATTGCAGTCATGATGGGTGGAGGAAAGGTTTTTTCATTTTTTACCTGTGGTTGAGCAACGCAGCGGCAGCGGGAGAAGCAGGCGGCGGCGATGGTGGTTGTGGTTGTGGATGTCGGCGATGGTTGGTCGTGGGTTGTTGGGTGGGCTAACGAGGCCCCCGAGCGAAGGGGAGGGAATAAGGAGGGAAGACGATGACGGATTGATGGAAAGGAAAAAAGACACAGGCACTTGTTCTGTGGCTAATTGGTTGGTTGTTGTTGGTACGGCAGGACAAGGGAGGCTGGCTGCTCTCTTTGTGTTCCCAAGCCTGTCAATGTACCACGAAAAATGCGGCGAGACATCTCAAGAGATGCAACGACTCTTGCCCGCCCAAGATCGATTCCCGCCAAACCAACACACCCACCCGTTTTCATTTCATTTCCCATATCATATCTGTACTTAGTCTCTCATCCCCCCGTCTCGCCTCGTCACTTAGCCTATCCTCCAGCTCATCCTCACGCCCGCAAGAAGTACTTGAAAAGATCCTACCTATCTAGCGGCTAGATTATCTTCTTCCCGACTGTCTCTTCAATATATATCGCTACTTCGTGGTAATTCGTCACTCTCCCTTTCAATCTCCAATACCAATACTCAGCTCAATACCAGCCAATGTCCACATACCCACACCCACACCCGCATTCCTCTTCGTCCACTCTTCTCCCCAAAAACATACCTAAAACTTCCTGCCATTCGGTCGATCCTCCTCGCAGAACCTTATCTTCGCCCAGACCCTGGCCCAGACCCCATCACTCACCTTCCTCGCCGCATTCGTCTGCCAGAGTGAACGTCCTTGTCCCTCAAGCGTGTGTCTCAAAACTCATGTCATTTCGTCCGTCCTTCACCTTCACGATTTGATCAGTGATCCAACCGACCGCGGAGAGCTCGAGAAGACACCCGACAAACGATCTCCTGTTGATTACTCAACTCAACTTTGCTTCACCTTGGCACCCCATCATCCCATCGCAAAACTTGTCCATGATCCACCCTATTCCACACCCCAACGACGACTCAACCCCAAAGCGCCCTCTCGAATCCAAGAACTACAACTCTTCGCTCAGGTTGAAGAATGTGTTTGCTACCGAGGAGTTGTATGGTTGTATCAGCAAGGAACCTCAGCAAGAGTACCGGAGTTTCTTCTGTCGGAGGAAGACGGCGGTGCACCTATTCAGACTCTCTTGTTTGATGAGACGTGAAATCGCCAAACTCAAAGGTTAGTTTCGATAGCCCCCGTTCTCTAAAGATGGAAATACGTCAAACCAAATCCACCGTCTTCCTAAACCTCCAAAACGTTGTTGCGGCGCTGGTGGATTTGCCCTTCGAACTCAGTGTACGCGAATGTGTGGTCGCGGGCCTTCCCGGAGAAAACGTGTCTTCCCCGCAGTCTTCACCTTAGACTCCGTGCGACTTCTATGGTCCTCTTCTCATATGCAGCACGTCACCATTGTGCCTTTAGCGGCGGTTGAGCGCGGGAGGGCCATGGGGATTGAACAGGGTGGATTGATGTACATCGGCGTTGTCGCGGGTGGCATGTCTCCTCCTCTTCGTTTTTGATGTGACATGTTGGATGTTACACAGATATGGAAATCTAGGAAGGCTCCAAAGGGTCCCTCATGTTTCGCCTTTGACAAAATTATGAAAACCATCATATCGTCATCTAATTATTTTCTATTCCCCTCTCAATCTTCTCTACAGTCCCCTCTAGGTATTTTGTGAATGCAGACACATCGAAATGATTTGAAGCTCTTCATACAGTTCAAAATGCATAGTTGGATTTCCCAACGTTCATCACATCAATCATCTTTGTCCATCGCAATGTCCATCGGGACAAATTGACATCGTTTGCCAGATCGTTTGCAGGGATCGGTCGAGGTTTCAGTCTGGGTTTCAGTTGCAAGGCTTGAACGCTGGCTTGAACGTATGCCATCATACGATCCATATAAACCAAGCGCATCTCTCACAGTCCCTCCCACGTCTTTGCCGACGTCGTCGCGTTTACAAGACTTTGGAGGGAATGCCCGGAAGACCTGCCGTATGATACGTTTGAAGATTTTGCGAGTTTAGATCGATGCCATCGACGCGAGCAAGGGCATCCGCACCACAAGCTACTTCATGTGGTTCGCAACACCTGCAACCTACACCCGTTCCCTGAAAAAGAACACGGCGTCCATTTTCATATTGGTCTTCCCCGACTCTGCCCATCGTGACAAAGGTGACAAAGGAGTAGGACAGATATGATAAATGGACGGCATGTTTTTTTTTTTTGGCGACGGGACCAGGTTCCAGTTGCAAGGCTTGAACGTATGGTGCGGCTGCTCTCAATGAAGGTCACGGCCATCATGCCAAAACCGACTCATTTCCGAGAGCTGGGAAGTTTCTTTTCACAGTCCCCCCCAGGCCTTTTCAGACATGTTGCTGTCGCTTTCACAAGGCTTTGGAGCGACTGTGAGAAGATCCTTCGGAGATGTTTCGATTTCGCCTCGATGCCACTCCGTGAGAAAAGGCATCTGTACCTGGAGCTCGTTCTCGTACCGGTGCCATGTTTACATCCTTCAGGGCTGGCAAAATCTTTCCCGTCAAGTGAGTTGAAACAGCATCAAAGATCTGCCAGACCAAGAGGTTGTGAACTTGGACACGGTACAAGAATCGGCACCAAAAGAGTGCCCAATCCTTCAAATGCTCAATCTAAAAAACTTGTCTTGATCTGGTTGACGCCTGGGTTGACGCTGTCGAATGGCATATGAATCTGTTCCCGATCATTCTTCTTTTGACGCACGGTTACTCGCAATCGATTGCCTGTTGGGATATAGAGAGGCGGTGTAATGAGTTATGGAAACTGGGCAAAGGGTGAATCGGAATCGGATGGCATTTAAGCTTACATTCATTATAATCCATCTGGATATGACAGGGGCTGTGGTGACCACCCTCCATACGCATTCGATTTCGTCGCAGGTGCATGTCTTCGACTATGAGTGCCGGGGTGGATTGCTTTGCAGTTATCGACTGTCGACTTCCGGTGGCAGCATCGGACTTGATTCATTCGAATCCCCTTAGAGACCCCTGCAGAACAGTAAGACGCACGGGCACACTAGTATCTATCTCTCAATAATCCACAGTTGGTCCCGATTCGAAAGCAGAAGCGAACGCCCTAACGGTTGGAGCATGAATTTGAGGGACCGATGTGGGGCGGCTTCAAGGTAAAATTGAGGTTCATTTCATCTCGAAGTCGTCCCGACATCTGTCCTCAAACTCATTCTCCAACTGCCAAATCTATCGTCTCAACGTCACCGGCTATGGGTTCCGATTTCAAGCCCGTTTAAACACACTTCATGACGTCTCAGCAATAAAGGATTCATACCTGTCTTGAAAGCCCCAAGTGTCGCCGTAGGAAGCCGAGAGTGTGATGCTCGTCTCGGCACCAGCCTCTCCTCCCAGCGAGGTGCAAAAGATGAGTACTTGCAAAGGAGATCGATCATCGGCCATCATCGCATCGAGAAAAACCGCAACACCTCCAGAGGCTTGGAAGGTCTTTTCCACAATCTCTCCCAGCTCTTTGCCGATGTGTACCAGGTTACAAGACCTTCGAGGGACTGCGCAAAAGACCTGCCGAACTTTTGGAGATATTGCGATCTTACATCTGATTTGATGTGAGTTCCTCTGAGACGGCCTGGAAGTCATTGAGAGGCACAAGCACATTAGCATACATCACTCAATAACACCTGGGCGAAGCATAATCCGGCGGGGGTGCCCATTCAGAAGCAGAAACGAAAGCCGCAACGGTTGGGGTATGAAGTTGAGGGACCGATGCAGGGGAGCTTCAAGGTCAAATTGAGGTTCAAAAGCCCAAGTGAATTCCACTTCGAAGTCGTCCTGACATCTGTCCTCAAAGTCATGCTCCAACTGCCAAATCTTTCGTCTCAACGGAATGGGCTCTGGGTTCACTTTTCAAGCCAGTTGTAGATACACGTCGGCATTCAAAAGATTTTACCTGTCATGGATGCCCCCAGTTGAGGCTCCAAAAGCTCATTGCAATCGTATCTGCCGGACTCATCCTGACGAATATCATCCAAATGCACGTTCAACTTGGCGAGAAGGGTTTGCAGATAACGGCCGGTCGGGACGTAGAGCACGTAAAGCATTTCTGAGATTCGGTCAATACGTTCTGGCGGTCTCGGTGTCGAGAAACAACATGATCTGGGAGAAAATATGGTCAACATAAGGTAAAGTCAACTGTTACGTGTGTGCGTGCGCGAGGGACATCTGACTCTCAGTTCATTCCGGACGTGAGTGAGAGGATGGGAGCAGGACTGAGAGGGTATCTTTGGAAAAGCAGTGGAAGAACAGGTGGAAGATTCAGGAGCTAACGGGGGGGGTGTGAGTTGAGCCCTGGGATTTATCTACGACCAACCCCCACATCCCTTTGGTGCAAAGATGGTCGAGCTTGCTTGTGTTTCACTAAGAAATGAGTCAGCTACTGATCTAATGAACCGGGGTCAGAATCAGGGTGAGAACAATGGTCGGAGTTCAATTCGCAGTCGGAACAGAGTCCGGTCATCTTGACCTCATTTGACCTCTATCCACCCTGACCTCTTTGATCCAATTACTGTAAATGTTCGCAAGACTCTCGTGTGCCTCTTCGCATCTGAAAAACATCTCAAACTCGAAATTTGGAAAAACTTGTAGCAGTAAATTGATGATAGAAGTCCCAACCTTCACAGCTTCGACAACAACAACTTGAATATAGTGACATCCCACCCCGCGAATGCCCCAATAAATGGATTGGCGTTGATGTTGAGTCGCTGCCGTCGTGTTTTGCCTTGTTTACCTCCTCGTTGCAAATTCAGGATTGTTCTCTCAAGCTCACATGGGGTTTGGTATTGGTGGGCGGGGTTTTTTCGAGCGATGGCGCTCGAGGGTGTGTCGGCGTCGTCGAGGGCCATGCTGGAAGTTGGAATGGAGGGCTATGAAGGGTTTAAGGGTTTTGGCAACGTCGACATGTCGGCTTCAGCCACCAAACAAAAACCAGACAAGTAATTTCCCCTCCCGCATTCCGCGTCCACAAATATGAAAGTTTTGGACTTATCATCACTTTCAATACGCATTCTTTGCATCTCTACTCTCCACTCACGGATATCTTACTCAATTCCACCAACACAAAACAAAAACAACCCGACTCTCAAAAAAAAAGAAAACACAACAAATAAGAATCCCAGGACTGAAAGCAGGAAGGCCCCACTACTCACTCCGCGTCCCCAACTCGCAAAAAGAAACCAAACTTTGAACTATACCCCCGAACCAACATCACCCATTCAAATAATGATGGCATGATACTGTAAACGGGTTGGAATAGAACGAGCTAAAGTACCTACAACTTAATAAGTTTTTAGAACACTAGTAGTATGGATCAAATGCCATTCCCTCCCAAGCATCATCTCATCCTCCTCAACGAGTCCCTCGGAATCTGTCCCTGCCCCCTCCCATTCCGAACAGGCAACCTCGTCGGCGGGATTCTATTCCCATTTCCGTTCCCTCCACTTCCGACACCGCTACTACTGCTCTGTTGATTATTAACAGTGTTAGATTGCTGCGTTATCGTAGATAGCGGTCGTTTCAAGAGGGATTCGCGGTTGGCAGTGGGTGGAAGGGGAATGCTTGAACGTTTGAGGGGTTGAGTGGTGGTCGCGGCAGCCGTGTCGGCGCTGACTTTCCTTGCAGGTTTCGTTGTAGCTTCAGCAGCAGCACCACCAAGAGATTTCGGCGGCGGTGGTGGTTGCTGTTGCTGTAATGAGAGTTGCGGGATCGGGACAGGTTTAGGACCCAATGTTGATCGTTCACTTCCCAATGGAGGACGACGTTGAGATTCTGTGGATGGAGTGGCCATCGTCAATTGCTCCGCACGACGAAGCATTTCTCCCTATTCATCAAAAGATGCACGGATGTTGGTAAATCAATTTTTCCCAAATAAATATCCTCCATAAAAACATGCGGGGAAAATGCAAAAACTGCTTACCGTATCCCGCGAGAAACTCACAGACAACGGTAACGGCGGCGAAAATTGTGGTGTAAACGCCTCCGTGATATCCGCCAACGGCGATGGAGTAAAACACGGCACACCCAACCCCGCTGAGTTCCTAAAGTTCGCTGGTGGTTGAGCCTTTCCTGAGAAAGAAGACGATCCGACTTTCATACTACTGCTGCTCGTCTTGGCTCGCTTTTTGGCACGGAGGAGGAGTGGGGTTGAGTCGTCGTTTACGTATATGTTATGGATGTGGTCGAAGTTTTCCTTGTCCCAGAGGTGTCGCGTGTGGTTGGTGAATTTGGCTCGACGGGCGGTACTTGAGACAGAGCTGGGGAGGGAATCGTGAGAAGATGTTGATATGGTGGCCGTGGCGTGTGGAGTGGATTCAGGAAGAGTGGGAGGGAAAAAGACTCTGTCGCTAGAGAATTCGGCGGAATTCGTCTTGTGGCTTCGATGATCGGTTTTTGGTGCTGGCAACTTGAACTCGTCAGTCTTCGGCACATCATTGTCCAAAGATTCGTCATGTCTTCCAGGTTCTCTCGAGCAAGCTTCTTCGGCGTCGTCAACCCGGTTCGAAAATGATGGAGGTGACGCACTTGACGAGGAGGAATCTGGTGCATAAGACGAATCGGAAACGATTGATCCCTTGACTCCTTTGACATCGCCAACAGGAGCTATCTTCGAGATGTCGTCCCTGCCGTCATCGTCAGCGGGGCATGGTGATGCGACAAGTCTCGCAACAGCAACAGCAACATCCCGTTTCCCTTTCCCGCACATATACATTCGTGCTGAATCCTCCTCTTCATCTGCTGCTGCGACCTCCTCCTTCGACCAATCCCTCGAAGCCGGTTCCTTCCTCATAACATGTCGTTGATCGCCCTCACCGACCAATCCAAACGGCAACCGATTCTTCCTCACTTCCCCTACATTCACCACACCCCCATTCTCATCCCTCATCCCGGCCTTCGTTCTCTCAACCCCATCCGCCTCAGGCTTCCCCCTAACGATTCCGACCTTATCCCCCATTCCCATCACCACTTTAGGTTTCAAAATATTCCCAAGCCGTTCAGAGCCTTTAAACTCTTTACTCGTGACCGGAAGACTCTTTACCGCCTTATCAACAAGTCTGGTTGCCTTCCTTGCACCTCCTAAACTCAATTCATTCAACGCACGATTTTCACGTTTGAAAGGAGGTTTGGAGGCAGCGATGTTTGTCGTTGTCGGTATGGATGAGGATGTGGTGGTGTTGGAAGAGGAGAGAGTGATTGTGGGGGTGTTTGATTGATTCGGTTTTGGTTCAGGTGGGTCGGCGTATACTTTGAAGCTCGATGCCCGTGGTTTCCCTCCGAGGATCATCCTTCAGGACCATACAAAACCCCGCAAGAGTATACTTATCCTATTCTATGAGCGAATGCACATGAAGAGGGTGGTCCAATGAAAAAGAAAGGGTTTTAGTTAGTCGGCGGAAGGGGGTACCGTTTTCATTTGTTGATGGAAATGCGTCACGATGGGTTTGGGTTGTGAAGCTGTACATGTGGGCATGTGAAGCCGCGAAAACAGGCAGCCCAGCTCGTTTATGCTATTCTGGACGACATCCATGCCCCTCCACCATGGCTCTTATTCTGAAACCAATCCCAACGCACCATGATGTGACCAACCCTCATTCCATCCCCGATTGCAATGACGAGTCACTCTTTCTCCATCCCTCAACCTCCATCCCCCAAACGCCCAAACCTAACTCCCCGCATGACACCTCACCTCAGATATTATCGCCGCTTTTGCAACGCGATCGCGGTGGCAGACTTGAACTGAAAGCGGTGGGGTTGGTGCACCGTGGAACAGGGTGGCGAAAGCGTTGGTAGTAGTGCGGGTGACAAAAAGCATAACAAACACAAGAAGTTCGAAATGTATTTGGTTTATGTGGCACAGGCGATTCACGTGGATGTACTCCGGCGCCTGTTCTCGGCCACACACGCCGACGTCTGCGCAAAACCGGCGCTTGCGCCCTGCAAACCGCCCGTCGCGGGCCCCTCTCCCCCCCATCTCATGCATGTCATGGGGACGCATATTTAGCTCTAGATGTACTCATCCTGATATTTAGCCAATATTCATTGGTCTTGGGAGTCCGATCCCTACCATCACCCACCTTGACCTCACTCCCCCGTTCCTCCCTCTTCCGCCATCACGCCGTAGAACCAAAGTATCATTAGCACTCCCACCAATTATCTCATATCCACGACACTATCTCCGCCTTCGCATCCAATCAGCGTCTCCGCTGGTTCAAGTCGACCCTGCCGTTCGCAGCCGCTTATGTGCTCGTTTATCAACGGGACCAAATAGCTAAGTTCGCGGATCTTCCAACCCGAATGGTTGAGGATGGCTGCCCTCGCCCCGTTCGACCACAATTTCCTCTCAGATCTCTAACTGGCTGTCGCGCAGACTTCCAGATCACTCAACACATTCGTTTCTATTTTACCATATTGACTCTCCCAAAGCTGCGTCAGGGCTGCTTCATAGGAAGCGAGTTCCAGTATCGTGAAAGTGTTTGGGTGGAGGTCTTCTGATATCCAGTGGCATTGTACGTGCGTTTTGATCTAAGACGGCGAGTATGGAAACTGAGAACAGGTTTAGCGAGGAAGGGCTGCGGTCGGCCATTCATGAGATAGCCAGGCAGCCAGCCAGATCCGAGTTTTGATAGTGCACCAAACATCCCCCAAAACATTCCCAAGACACTCGACTTCATTAATCCCTCTCGTGTTCTATTACACATTTGTACGTTTCTGCGTTATGGATTCCAATCCACACGAGTCTTCTAAAACAAAACATGTACTTCGTTGCTTCGAGCGGTCTACCTTCTTTTCGTTTGCAGTGGTTATATGGTATGTACTTTTCAAGTCCTTGCAGCGTGTGAAATCTATATGCAAAAACTCAATAATCGTCTCCATCCTCTTTTGGTTTAGGGAATGTGATGGATTGAAAGTGTTGGAATGTGTTGTCCGTCATGGATTTGGATACATTCGATTTGAAAGAAAGCACGAAGATGTATTGATAAGAAGACCAGAACGAGAGCAAACTCTGCGATAAGTTCGACGAGGGAAACAAGGGGACGAGACATGTGCTTACCGTCACTATCAATGATGGCTTGGGATAGGGACGATTTCCTCCTGTGGATCGTGAAAGAAAAACGAGAGTCGGATGAATAACGTGCGACGAGGATCATCCACGGCGAAGACGGCAAATCGCGGTTCATATGTACCGGAAAAAGTGCAACAGCCCTCTTCCCCCCCCTCCCATCTTCCCCCACAACCGAACAAATCTCATCCGAGAACCCACCTCTTCACATTACCCTTCTCCCTCTCCTTTTCCTTCTTCCTCTTCCCCGATTTCTCCTTCTTTTCCTCTTTCCAATCCTTATCCTTCTCCCTCTCTTTCCGCTCCCGTTCCCTCTCCTTCTCCTCCTTCCAATCTTTATCCTTATCCTTTGCAGAACTACTCTTCTCCTTATGCGGTTTCGGGATCTTTATCGTCCCACTGCCACCCCCGGCCCCGCCCCCTCCAGATCCTGCAATGCCACCACCAAGCGAGGAACCCGAGAAAGTGGATGAGAAGGACCGCGTGGGTGATGAGGATTTGCGTTGTTTACGTGACTTGTCCTTGTCTTTATCGCGGTGGTGACTGCTGTGGTACCCGCTCTCCCCGCGACTATCAGGACTATACTCAGAAGCAGATAGAAAGGACGACGAAGATGAAGAAAAATGCGAAAGCTTCGGGTGGTGTGCGTGTTGCGAGGATGCATTGGGCGGGTTGGAGGGTGAGCGCTCCATGCGAGGGCGTGAGAGTGTGTCGGGTGTGGGTTCTTTTTGTCGAGACTTCTTGGCTGGATATTTTTTGGTCGGTTCGGAATCCAGGAATGAAAAGGTAACTGTGGTATCAGGGCGTGGTCGAATAGCTAAAGAGTATTGATTGCGCAAAAGCGATTTGAGCGGGAGAGGTTTGGGGCGTTTGAAAAGTTGTTTCGAGGGCAATACCTACGTTTGAACTGTATAGTAGAAGAGGGATAACCAAGGTCAGACATTTGCTCAAATCCTGATTGCTTCGTAGCAAAAATCATTACATCCATTACTCCGAATGTCCCTTCTCACCGCAAATTAAAACCACCCCGTCGGCATCCACTCCCCTATTCTTACCTTGATCGATGATTCTCCATCTCCATACCCAACCACTGACCCCGCATCGCTCCCAGCATCGCTGTCTATTAGTACCCAGCAATTATGCATTGATATCATGGGTTCAAGGTCAACAAGCCAAGGTCAGTGATCAGAAAATGACGAAGATTTTCATTGAAAACAGTCCGAGGCCGAGAACTTACCGATCTTGGATCTTTTCCCGACAAGTTTACGCAGCGGGGACGCCTGGTGATGAAAGTGGGCCGACAAGAAATCAGAATCAGTTTATGCTGCGTCCATACCCAAACGTGACACTCAGAGCGCGATCCCAGAGTGACTAACCTTCCGTTTTTCTGATTCGGATTTGAGGATACAGATAGACGAAGACCATCAGAAGATCATCATCGACGAATGGTAAACCGGGCACTTCACCTCGAATGCCCACAACACCATGTGACAAAAATACATACTTTTGCTGGAACTTGTGTAAGATTCCTTGTCGCTATCTGAGTCACCATAAGGCGACGCTGATGACCGTTCGTTCGCCGCTTGTGCAGCTCTGCAAAAGAAGACCCCGTGTCATGTTAGGTCACTTCGAGCCTTTTTCCAAACCCATCCCTTGTCCCAGACGAAACCAAGGATATGGTGGGATATTGTGGAACACACCTCCGACTACTCATCCTCGACGCCGTCCTCCCCAACCCCAAACATTTCTCCAAATGCGGAGCAAAACGTGCAGCTGGAAACGAGCTATTGCAATTCAAGCATTCATATTTTTCATTGGAAGCGGAGGCAGAGGATGAAGAACTGTGGGAGGAGGTGGAGGGGTTGGAGGTTGTGCCTGTGGCGGCGTTGTGGCCGAATATATCTAGGCCTGGTTGGTTCACTGGGGCAGGGAAAGGTGTGGGGAGGTATTAGCCTTTGGCATGAAGGAAAAAGAGGAGGCAAAGAAGGCGCGAAGGCTCACCATATTTTCGACAACTGGTGAGGTTGAAAAAGGCAAATCAATGAGCAATGACGAGCCAATGAACCAACACATAAGAACTAAGAAAGGCCAAACCCTCTTCACAGACCAATCCCGCCCGGACCAACCCCCTTTGACTGCAAGATCAAACCTACTCTGTATTGCAAACCTGGCACTTCGCAGACGCCAGCTTATGCTCCCGATGCGCCGTAAAAATATTCTCCATAATACACTCATCAATAAGCTGAATCCAAAAATCATCAATTAAGTCATATCGAGCTTCGTCCGATAGGGATGCGAGAAATCTGTTTGCTGCTTCCTCAGCGGCACGTTCTGCTTCGTTTGCCACTTTGCTATCGTTTCAGGTACCACGAAAGATAAATATTGTTTAAACTTGTGTCTGCCTTCCCTCCCTTCCTCCCTTTTCCCACAACAAATTTGAATAAAACGAAGGCAGAAGAAATTGAACGCTGTCCACACAAACACTAACCTTCCCCCAGCCGTGCTAGTTTTTCTCGTATATGTTCTCGTCTCCTTCGCCGTCGCCGTTGTCCCCGCTGTAACAGCCGCTGATGTAGTTGCAGGGGGGGAGTAAGCAGAGGCCGGGAAGGTTGGAGATATTGATAGCGTTGGGGACGTCGGAGAGATCGGACTGGCCATGTTGTTTTCTTTTTGACTCCAATATCCTTCTGTTTTAGTTTTGATGATGGCTGGATATTTGATGACGGGGGTATGGAAATGATAGCGAAGTCGGTTTTCGTCCTCGATCCTTGGTTTACGGTGTAAGGCTGGTTTGAGGGAGTGTTATCAAACTTGCGGGTCGATACAAGTTCAGGGAGTAATCAGAAAGGTAATTTTCCAGATAACTCCAAACAAAAACAATATTTGAGCACAGCAGCGCGCTAGAAACGCATATCCTTGGCGGCGCTGCTCTCCATACCTGCAAAATGCACTTGAATCAAGCAGCCCCAAAGTATTGATTCAAGTACTTTTGTCCGGATGATCGTCGCTTTTGTTCCCCTTCACTCCTTTCAACGGGTTTCCTTTTTCTCCTATCAATGGACTCCTCATAAATGGTTTGCCCAGTCGATCAAAGGGTTGGTCGAGCGCCCGGATCGAGGGTTGGGTCGGGGAGGGTCTGGTCGGAGCGAGAGCGCGCAGATTGAGGCCAAATCTTGAGTGGTTGATTGAGGTTTGTTCTTGTGTTCCGGTGCAGCTGTCAACATGCATTGCCGTTATTTGTTGAGTGCCAACAGCATGCAAAGTCGTCGGAGTGTGAAATTGATGAGACCTCAAAAAAGAAATCCGAAGTCGAAGGCAAGTCACAGACTGAGTCGTAGATACCCTCCAGGATTATAGAGAAAACCAGAACCGGTCAAGAATGATGATGAACAAAAGAGACCTTCGACTGCCTTCGACGAAACCTCACAATTGACAAAGCATTCAGACTCATACCCAAACTCCAACCACCCTTCGGCAGGGTTCGCAAAAGCAGGTGGAATTCGTGGGTTCTTCTCCTCATCGCATGTGAGCACCATTCGATCAAAGAAAAACTTGGAAACTCTTTGCAACTCTTTTGAGCTTTGCTTTCAGTTCTTTAGACTACCTCATGCACAAAACTCCTTTTACCCAGATCAAGTGCAATGAAGGAAGGAAGGAAAAAAAAACATTTACAGACATTTATCCGAAACAGAAGATAAAAAAAGCTTTCCCAAATTCTCCTAAACCCCTAAACCCCTCAACCCCCACCACCACATCACGAGAAGAAGTCCTCCCTATCCGCCTCATTCCCACCCGCCACACCACTTCCAACCATCCCCAAACCTCCCTCCTCAACCCCCGCAAAGTTCACAAAGTGACTCGGCCGATGCACCTCATGATAGAACTCCTTCGGCGTATCAATCACCAACGAATACTTCATATCCGCGCGGTGCTTGGCACCCATGAAGTTGTAGTTCCAAACTCCACCGCCGCCGTCTCCTTCAGGTACCATGAAGAAGCCCAAGAACCTGTCGGAAAGGAGCATTTGGACCTTTTCGTAGTGTGAGGGGAGGTAACCTGGTGGGTTCGCCGAGTTCACATCCTTGTTGTTACGGCCCCATTCGTAACCACCTGGAGTGAGTTTGTATGCCGTCAGAGAACACGACCCAGGTGTGAACGAGCACGTCATGATGACTGTCTTCTCGCCGTCCCATGCGGCCTTGCTGTCAGAAATAATACGCGAGTGCATCGTCACATCCAACGGGGAGAGTTGCGGAAGCTCGTTCGGTTGCGTATGGATCCATCCGAGAGGCTCCAAGTCCCTGAGGTACTCGTGGTCGGGTAAAGCCGCCGGAAGGTGCACCTGCTGGTGCGTGCCCCACTGCGGGACAATAACGACACATCGAATCTCCTTGACTTGTGGGTTATCCCGAGGACTCACACCGTACAGGTATCCAGCAATCTGTGTCCTCAAATCCGAAATGCAAATGAACCGTTTCAGCACGTTCTTGGGCAAGATGTACGTGTAACCAGAGTCCTTGATGTCATCCGAGTTCACGTAGATGTGGTTCGTACGCAAATGCAAGTTCGTCGACGAGATAGCCCTCACACGCCACTCGGTCTTGCTCGAGAACGTCTGGGTTTCGTAGTTGGAGGTGGTCGTCACGATCATTTCGTCACCGTGAATGTTTTGCGTCTTCGTCGTCACGGCAGTGAGCTGAGACTGATCCTTGGTTTGCTTCTCGATCTCAGCAATCTGCTGACGCTGCAGAGAAGGTGCCGAAATTTCCATACCGAGGATAATGTCCCTAATCTCAGACTGCGTAAGCGAAGCGACGTTGACGTTGTTCTTTTTGCCGTAGTCCGCAAGAATCAAATCTTTCAGGGCTAATTCGACCTTGACCCACTCCTCATCCGTAAGCGTCGGCCAAATGTGGTGTGGCTCCGTGATAATCGACTTGTCCGGACGCAGGATGACCTTGGTCTTCTCGTTGTTGACGTGCAACGCACGGAGAATGAGGATGAGACGGGAGAAGGCAGTGTAACTCGAAATGCTCTTGAGCCAGTCGTCGAACAAGTTGAATAGCACCATCTGCGGTTCCGTGGCCTTCAAGATCAGGTCACCGAACTTCTCCACTTTGAGACAAGCTTGGAAGGGCAGTTGAAGCTCGGACCCTTTGATGACAATGTTCGGGAAATCGAGCTATTGATAGGAAAAGGGAAGACAGAATGGTCAGACGATTACGGTCCATTGGGGACGCAAACATAACTCATCTTGTTTCTCACTCAGACCCCATTGCACACCCGAAACTTACCAAGTGCACCTCAAGGGGATCCAACATCCCCTTCCTCGTAACAATAATCTGCCTCGGCTGCTCCTCAACCGGCAATGACCGAATCAACGCCGCAACTTCTTCAGCCGTCTTCCATTTCGCCAACTGACCCAAACGTTTCTGACCGGCCCATACAGACGTGTGAATGATCTTCAAGAACAACTGCCCGGTCCTCGGGTTGAAGATGAAGATGGCACCGTTGATGGGCTTGGTGGTCAAGTTACCCTCGAAGGTCTTGTGGATCGTAACACGGTACACGTTCGTGTCGTCAACGAACCAGATGATTTGGTTGGAGAAGAGCTCACCGTAGTTTTGGGAAGAAAGGTAGGGTTCGGTGGGTTCGGAGGAGTAGAGTTGGAGACCTTTGCGGATACGTTCACGGAGGACGTAGAGGGCGGGGTTGGCTTTCATGATCTTCGCCATCGCTTGCTGGATGTAGGGCTTCATGCCCGGGAACCAGTTACCGTACGCGGAGTGCTGTTTGATGATAGGAAGATTACAACGGGAAGCATGATAAGAATCCAAAAGCAGAATTTGAACCTCATTATGTTACAGAAAGACACTTAGGGAAGCACTTACCAAGTTGTATGCCAAATCGATACCAATCATCACCCCCGTTGGCGACGGATAAATCGACATATTGTCCGTCGTGTAGTCCAAGAACTTGGCTCTGGTGTACCTCTCAATGTCATGACTGTCAAAGTCACCCCACCTCAACTGCACATCAACCCAGTACTTGCTCGTCGTAGCCCCATCAAACGAGTCCTTCGTGTCGTTCAACAAACTGGGTTTGGAAACATTCCACTTGTAGGCAGCGAAGAGAAGGATGTCCGCACAAGAACTGTTCATCTTGTATGATTTACGTGGATGGATAGTTTCTTTTTGAACCATTTCGATTTCGAGGGCTTCGAGTTCCTGATCGAAGACTTGGCACCTGTGGAAAAAAAGAGAATGTAGCGCATTGAGTTTCTTTGTTGTGACGTCTTGAACATGGGGTTTTCCCCGGTAAAGATACAAGAATATGGTACTTACAAGTCCATTACGACCGACTCGTGGATCTTCTGCCACAAGTGGGCACGGAAGATCTGAATGAGCGAAATCTTCAACGTCGGGATTTTGCCGTGCATGAAAATACCCGTCAAGTCAAGTTGCACTTGGAAACCGACGTAGACGTTCGCACGGTTGATCGTCGGCGACCACCACAATGTGAAACGACGGTTCGGAATCTGGTTCAAACCGGATCTTTGCGCGTTTGTGAGCTTCTTGTATTTCATACTTTCTTCGAAACCGGATGCCTATGTACAAGGAGAACGAGAACGAACGGGAGAAGTCAGTGACACAGACAGGTAGCAAATGTAAAGATCATTCAACAAAAAGGGACGGTAACTTTCATCCAACGATCACATACCTTTTCCCAGAAAAGACCCTCCCAAGTGGGGAAGTATGTTCCCTTGAAAAGGGTGTGCTCCAAAATGCCCTCAACACCACCAAGAGCCTGAATCATATCCGTTCGGTAGTTGTTCAAGTTCCAGAGCTTGCCATCGTGACGAGCATGGGTCCACGAGAACGGGTTATTCTTCAACACTTGGTATTGCTTGAAGTCCGTCCGCACACGCCAACCCTTGTCGTACGCCAAAGTATGCCGATCCTTCTGGAAAAGCGTGTTGATTCTCGGAATACCACGATCCCACGAGTCTTCCAAGTCTTCCAACGTCAACCTCCGATTCTGCGCATTGGCTTCCTGCCTTTTGAGCGCGTACTCAGCCCACACCCTCTGCGAGTCAATGAACTCGCTCTCCCATGGTTGGATGTAGCGGTACAAGTTCGGGATCGTCTGGTCTTCTTCGTGGGACATACCGGACCGGAAGTGCGTGATCCCCGTTTCGGTTTGTTTCGACCACCTCAGATCGGATTGTGGAATAAGGACATGACCCATGGAAAGCATACCGAGACCGCCCAGTTCCTTCGGGGTGTAGAACACAACAGGCGGGAAACGCGACGGCATTTTCGAGTTCAACCCGATCTTGATACGAGTTTGGATCTTGTTCTCACACTTGACAAGCAAGTCCAAAAGTTCGCGCGTGTGAACGACGGCTTCACGGTAGTACGTCATCAACCCAATCAAAGCCGTGTTCCACTTGTTGACAATCTTCGTGAAGGTCGTGCTCCCGGAGGCCATAAGAATCTGCCTCACACGGTTGTGGAACTTCTGCAGACTTTCATCATCAACCCTCAAGAATGCCTGCGCCGTACGTTCCTTGGTGCTCTCGTTGATAAGGTTCCATACACCCTCGTTGAGTGTGAACTCCTCATGCACTGAACGAATCTTGGGGAGAACACGGATCTCGAAACCGCACATCGAGAACAGAAGGTTGGGGTTGTCTCTGGAGTACACACTCACGAAACTTTCCTCCCACTCAATTGTCGTAAGAGAACGCGGTAACCGGTTCTTCATGTCCCAGAACACAGCTCTACCCAAGTTCACGTCGTGCTTCATCAGACGCATACGGCAATCCCGAGGCCAGCATTTCTTGTTGTTGTAGCCGACGATGTTCTCGTTGTTGGGGTCGGGGTGCTCGGTGAGGTACCGTTGAATCAAATCCCTAGCTTCATCCGACGTGAACCGGAAGAAGATATGAATCTTGTCGACATACCGAGAGTACAAACGAATCGGGTGTCGAACCTCGGTCATCACGTCCCGGAATTGCAAGAAATCGTTGGGAAGTGCCGGCGGGCCCGCCATCTCCGACGCTCGCTGAAGACCGAGAATCAACAAATCCAAGACAAGCCCATAGTACTGGAAAATGAAGGACGCAAACTGCAGACCTCTGATAAGCCCGTACGCGTTAACGTGGTTCATATCCTTGTAGTTGAGGACCACGTTGTTCTTCGCCGTCATATAATCCGCAATGTTGTGGTCGACGATCAAACGCAACAAACGGTTCAGAAGCGTCAAATCGATCTTCTCGTACACCTTCGAGAGTTTGGTTTCGAGCATGACGTTGCATTGGCCGTCGGTGGTTTCCCAAACATCTGTCAAATTGTTGATACCCTGGCACCATTTGTACACGAGCAGCGGCGGAGGCTCCGAGTCAGACGGTTTCATCCATGCCGGGAACAGGTGCCTCTTGTCCGCTTCGTACCAGAGGTACTGATCCAGGTAGGCATCCGTAATCTTCTCAAGCGGCTCAACGTCGTAGACCGGGATAAGGTGGCTGTAGAGATCCATGAACTCGATTCCAACTTCCTTGAACGCCCTCTGCGTCAACAACAAACGCTTAATCCGACTCAAACATTCGTGCGGGTTGTCGTACGCCTGTTCGACAAGACCAAGTTCCTCCCTCTGCGATTGGTTCAACCGTCCTTTAACCGAGTAGGCTTCCTTCAACCTCTCAAGGGCCAAGATAAGCAACTTCGTGTCGTGCTTGTACGAAAGCGGCGGGAATGGAATCGGGGAGAACTTGCGCGATTCAAGCCAGTGGACCGTGGCGGTGTAGATGGCAACAGCTTCTTCGGCGGTGATGTACGGCCCATCCTTGAGGTAGTTGTGCTGTCGCTCCTGCTCAGCCTTGAGCCACAACCGCGTTAATCGGCCCAGGTTCTTCTTGCAAACGGTTTTGTCGACGGTCGCACCCCTCCTGATACGCTCACGGTTGTAGTGTGCAACGGACGTCCACCAGTCTGCCTTACTCTTCACGTATCGCAAGATCATGTTTTCGATCGGAGTGGGGAGTCCAGGAACCTTCCATGGGATGTTTGCTTTCCAGCACCTGAAAAAGGAAAAAATAGGGAAGATCAATTAGAATGAGATGAAAAGGCAGGACCGTGGAAACTGACCCCGAGCCCGAACCGAATCAGACCGGACAAGGGGAATAGGAAGTAGGGATATTTACCTCCACGCCTCACTCAAGTGCTGCAAGATCGTCCGAGACTTGTTAGCCTTGATCCCCTCAGGCATCATATCGAGGATATCGTGCAAAACAGCAGCACGGAGTTCCAAATCGTAGTGGGATTCAACACGTTGCTTCGTGACGGTTTTGGCGATACCTTTCGACTGACGACCTTCGAAGTGACGAGCGAGAAGATTGCCGAGCCACCGTTCGAGGAGTGGGACGATACCGCGCATGAAGAAGAGCCAGACACGCCAGCCCGGAGCCCAGAACCCACAACCAGGACCTTTACCGACCGGACCGGTGTTGAAGCGGTAGCTGGAAATAGAGAGACCCGGATAAGTAATCGCCCCTTGTCTTCTTTGAGGTCCCAAGGATAGAAATGGTCAACCATTAGCTCATACTTACTAAATCAAATGCTTCAAATCCTTGCACATCCGAATCTGCCTCATCAACCGATATTTGTACCGATACATCCCCGTCAACTGCCCGACATGTGCAAAGATGTATTGCAACCCATCCGCAAGCTGGAACGCATCGACATTCCCCAAGCGGTACTGAACATGACTGTCCACAACCAACTTCGTCAATCTCAAAATCTCTCTGCACAAGTGGAACGCGTTCCCGAATCGAGACTTTTTGCGTTCCTTGGTGGTGAGGGTTTTGACTGGTTTGAGATTGAAGTTGTAGTCGAGATGGAGGTAGTTGAGATTCTTACGGTGGATGAGGAGGTTGAGCATGTTGTAACCTTGTCGACAAACTTGGAGACCGGCTTCCACCCAGTCGATTTCGGTGCTTTGGAAGAATTTGGTGGCTTTGAGTTGGCGGAAAAGATACTTTTTGTTTTGGGCCTTCGGGGGACGGTGCTTCAAGGCGTTGAGGATGTAGCATTTCTGTTAAAAAACAAAGATATGGAAGAACATTAGCAACTCTGGCAACGAGCAACACCCATGAATTAATGCCCCAAA
Source organism: Quaeritorhiza haematococci (assembly GCA_027596845.1). Taxonomy (NCBI): domain Eukaryota; kingdom Fungi; phylum Chytridiomycota; class Chytridiomycetes; family Quaeritorhizaceae; genus Quaeritorhiza; species Quaeritorhiza haematococci. The sequence continues at coordinate 5,001 of JADGJF010000207.1, read as the reverse complement.
CCCCACCCTGTGCAAGACTCAAAAAACCACGAACAGCAAGAAGACTTACCAAAAGCTTCTGGTAAGAAACACGGACTTTCACGGGCTGGCCCGGCGGGACGTGCTCCATGTACCAGGACTTCACCAAAGGCACATCCTGCGCACGACGTGTCCTACCACTCCGCTTGTCATACGGGTGCGGGGCCCAATACAACCCAATCCCGTTCGCCGTGTTGTCGGTGTACAACGGCGTCTCCTCCAAAAACGGCTCCACAGCATCCGGCAACTCAAATTCCTCATCCTCCTCTGCGTCACCAAAGATCTCGTCCTCGTGAGACACCTTTGCCGTCGTCTGGAGAGATCTCGACGATATCGGGTTGATGATCGGGTCAAAGTAAAATGCAGGGAGATCGGGGTCCTCAGTGCGGATGTAGACGACAATCGGGTAGTGGTACCATGAGACGTGCACGGCGCGTGGGAGGGAGTTGTAAAGGAAGGGGAACGCGATCTTGTATTCGGTACGAATGGGTTGGCGAATGATGATCTTGTTGATATCGTTGAATTCGTTCCAGTCTTCGTCCGAGGTATCCATGTCACGGAACAGAGGTTCGAATTTGGGACCACCGGGGATGGCCATGTTGAGGGCCTTGGCGGTGAAGAAGGCGTTTTTGTCAAAGAGATAGAAGTAATTTTGATCCGTCAAGTCTGACAGGAGCTGGTGAGCGAGACGGTAGAGGGTGGACATAATGGGGAGATCGAGCTTCCACTTGCGGTAAGTTGATCCATTTACGTATTTCGTGTCCAACAGGGGCTTGTTGTCGTAAAACCACTCGTGGACGGGAGCATCTTCCTCATCATCAAGCTCCATCTGAATTGCCTCGAGGGGCTCAACGTCGATGATGTTATCGCCATAATCCAACGGGGGTTCTTCGTCATCAAAAGGCGGGAAGCGCATACGTTTGAAGTGGCGACGGTCACGCTTTTCACGACGCATCATGATCCACATAGTACCCCACTGTGCAATGTACACAGGCTCAACAACCCACGGGATCTCGTTTACGAACGTGATGGCACCGGTGATGTGATAGAGAACAGGCACTTCACGAACTTGTTCCCAAGGCATAGGCATGTTTTCGAGAAGCTTGAGGACTGCGTGGGGAACATATTTCAGGGCACCAAGATAAATACGTTTGTCGTGCCTGAACTTTTTGCTCGACATGTCACCGTGATCCTTGATGATTTTTCTGTTCGATGAAACATATGAAGGAAGAGAGCAGGATGCATCAGTATGGCATTTATCACCCAGGGCATCCGCAGGAAATTCGACTGCAGAAAGACACCCTTGCAAAATACACGCCAAAAACGTTCAAAAGAGAGGATAGGAGTCAAATACATACCTCAAGTGTTCCGGGGGCATGTTCGCCTTCTCCTGCTCCACAAACCCAAACTTGCGCTTCTCGCCATATCGCTTGGCGTTCATTTGTGCCCACTTTCTTGCCTTCTCCTGCAACTTCTCCTCTGTGAGAGGTCCCTGTTCCTCTGGTTGCTGTGGCTGTTGTTGTTGCTGTTGTTGGTGTTGTTGTTGTTGGTGTTGTTGGTGGTGTTGGTGTTGGTGTTGGTGTTGGGTCCGTTGGTGTTGGTGTTGGTGTTGGTGTTGGTGTTGGGATTGGTGTTGGGATTGGTGTTTGACCAGGTGTTGGTGTTGGTGTTTGTATCGGTGTTGGTGTTGGTGTCGTCGAAGTCCTCGTCCAAGTCTTTGTCTTCGTCCAAGTCTTCGTCTTCGTCCAAGTCTTCGTCTTCGTCCAAGTCCAAGTCCAAGTCCAAGTCCGCCAAGTCCTCGTCCAAGTCCTCGTCCAAGTCCTCGTCGTGATCAGTGGCCGACTCTGTATCAAGGCCCGAATCATGTTCGTAATCAGAGTCCGAGTCAGCGGAAGCAGGGGCCAGTGGGGCCGACGGGACAGGTTCCGTCCTTGCGTCTCCGTGACCCACACCCATCCGCATGGTCTCCACGACGATATTTCTGATCCCTTCCTTCACCGTTGGGCAAGAGCGCAAACAGGACTCGGCATGTGGCGAGGCAATCTCCCTCAACTTGTGCAACGTCCGTGAAAGCTCATCGATTTGGGCTTCCAACGCGGAAATGGTTTGGTGGAATAGGATGGTCCGCTCCGTCTCAGACCGGAACTCGTAAGCTCTGCACACTGGGCAACGGCCGGTGTAAGACTGCATGCTGGGGAGACACTCTCGACAAAGTGCATGGGTACATTGGGGGAGATTGTACACATCCGCTGGGTCTACAGATCCTAGACAGATTGGGCAATTCATTGTTGCTTGCTTCCAATGAAGAAAGAAAAAAACGGTTTATTACTTACATTCCAGTGAGTTCTTCTTGTTGCTTGGAGGCGGAAGCTCATCCGGATAGAAATCGTTCAATACCTCTGCAAAATTGAACCTCTTCCCCCCCCAAAACGCTTTTGGACGGACCCTGTGCAAATGGGCGAGAGCCTCTGTCAAGGAGCGCGAAAAGTATCGTCGAAGGATCAGCAGAACTACAGTGCAGCTCCGTGAGATCCCCATCTGACAATGGACCAACACGGGCCAAATATCCGGGAATGCATGGAGCACGGCCTTGGATCCTTCCAGCATCGTTATCTGACTCACTTCATCCGGAGAGTCCATGACTGGGATGTTGTAGTAAACATACTTGTCCGGGAAGTAGTTGGGGAACGACGTGGTGCAGTTGACGATCGTCTTGATCCCGTGCGAGTCCAGCACGGTTTGGTTGGCGGCCGCCTTCCAGTTCCCCAGGTACAAAGCGCCTCGAATCACTTCAAAGATCCCAACGTCATCACTGGTTTGGTTGGGTTGCATGGTTTAGGGTTACAGCATGGTTTTTTTTTTCCATCAGCCGTTTTTTTTATTGGGGTTTTGTCAAAACACAACACAAAACATGGCCTATCCTTTGAACTACACGTTCGATGAGCCATGGATAAACAAGATCTTGTGTTCAAGGCACCGGTGGTACAAACCCTCCCAAAATGGGTGGATCTCCGCTTTGTCATGCCGAAAGTCTTTGATCAGGGCTCTCTTGGGAGCTGCACTGCGAACGTGGCCAGCATGTGTTTGGCCTACATGTTCAAAAAGGAAGGTCGGGCCGAAGAACAAGTCCCGTCGCGACTGTGGATCTACTGGTATACCCGGGTTATGATCGCCAAGGGAGATCCCTCTGTGGACTCGGGCGCCAGCATGAGAGACACGTGGAAATCAGTGATCAAGCACCAGGCGTGTCCAGAGCCGCTGTGGGTCTATGACATTCGACGGTTTGCGGAAAAACCCGACATGGTTGCGCATCAGAATCTCTGCCGGATCCAAAGCCTCCGGTACGAAAGGGTCCCGCAAGATATGGGTTCCCTGAAATCATGCTTGGCACAAGGCTTCCCAATCAGTCTCGGTATCCGCGTGTACCAGAGTTTCATGGACAACGGTTCCACCGGTCGCATTCCGACTCTGGATCCGCAAAAGGAGGTCCTCCTCGGTGGACACGCCGTGATCCTTGTCGGTTACGACGACTCAAACCAGGTTTTCATCGGCATGAACTCGTGGGGGCAGGGATGGGGGGATAAAGGGTTCTTCACCATTGGCTTCAGGTACATCTTGGACCCGAAGCTCACCCAGGACCTGTGGACGGTCAAGATTAGGCTCTGACGGTTGACAGATCCGCGTTGGGATCTCGTGATCGGGCATTGAAGGCAGCGTCCAGCCATCTTTTCCGAGCCTGTCCGTTCCCTCTGCGATTGCGCCGCGGTAGCGTTGCATTGAGATGCTCCCTGACGTCGCCAGCCAGATAGTACAGCTCGGTTTCGGTTTTGGTTTTGGTCACGAGGCGCAGGTCCACGAGCTGACTCAAGAGCTTGCGAATGGTGGCGAGGTCGATGCCTTTGGTTTCGTCCGAGACCAAGAGCACGTTTACTGGGAACCCCCCGTCCTGCCGGTACTGTTGTTTGTATTCCTCATTGTTCTGGACAGTGTCCATCACGTGCAAGATCAGTCGCGGGCTGACATCCTTCTGTGAGCAATCAGAACTCTGGAAGCAGTCGTAGCTCGCAAGGTTGGGGTAAAAGAGCCTGGCGACCCGCACGGGATCGCGAATCCGATGCAGCTGGTGCGGCTTGTAGTTGACGGCCGAATTGGCGCTCTTGTCTCTCCCGGTATACAGGTCCACAAAAACGTTCCCATTGAATCTGGACAGCTTGAACCCGAGACTGGTGTGCCCGTCGATGCGGAAAATGTGGGGGAAGTACTTGGACTCGGCACCCTTCCTGTTCATCTTGCTGCGACCGCTTTCCCTCCCCTCGTTCGCAGGGGGCTCATAGACCAAAACAAAGTCACCGACCTTGAACGTTTCCGTGGGTTCAAGCTGGTTCAAGTACCGCGGTGTCCGGTTGTGTTCGAATTCCGCCTGTGTTTCACCTGTGAATTTGAGCTCTGGGTTGGTGTACACGGTGTACGGTCGGTTCTGTACCCAGGATTCAATCACCTGCCCGCGGGTCCGCATGGCTGCTACGGCCTGGTTGGGACTCAACCCCTCGAGGCTCGAATGCACGCGGTTGTTGTACGCATCGACCCATCGTTTGTAATGGGAGATCCAGACCTTGGCTTGCTCGGGATGGAGGGACCAGAATCGGTTCATGCTGAGCCTGAACGTGTGAACAAAACGGTCGATGATGGAGATCTCGAGCCTATCGATCGGGTTCTTGCGAATGTATTGGATACCCTTTCTCCCGAGGTATCTTTGCACCAGGTGGGACCGAATCCCGCTTTCGAGATCGGCCGCTACCTGTTTCGGCTGATAACCCTCCAGGAACAAGCATTGGAACCCTTTGTAGATTTCGGTCTTGGTGTTCCCCTTCATCTTGTATGCAAACACTTTTCTTGTCGCAACGTTGATGCAGACAAAGATGTACTCGTATTGACTGTTTCTGTCCTTGATGGTTCTCAACACGATGAGATCCACTTGTGCCA
>JADGJF010000206.1:0-28695 GCA_027596845.1 Quaeritorhiza haematococci | reverse complement strand
ATTCCAACCTCTCCCCCTATTCTCTGCCGCTCCTCCTGTGGAAAGCAGTCTAAATGCATATGCCCTTCTGACACGCGATGACGTTTTGCTATCTAGCCTGGCTGGTCAACCGAAAGCGCGGGTGTTGGATGCCGCTAACAATTGAACATCTATTTCACAGGGCCATTTGCGTAGAATCAACTCTCAAGAACTCGCAGAACAATATTGTCCGATTGTGATTGTTTCAGACAACGAGATTGTAATGACAAAGGAAGCTGAAGAGGCGGACAAACATCCAATCACCATCGGGAATTAGAACAATATGTGAGAGAGTTGGGTCGTTCAAGCCCAATCTCTGGGATGAATTCATCTAATAATTTGAAGAGCCTCACTCAACCGAGCGTTCGCCAAACCTTGCTCTCCCCTCGACCAGAGGAGTTTGCTTTTGACGATTTGTTTTACATGCGCATGTGTTCCAACCATTGTCGTTTGTAACGGTCCACTCGCGGTGAGTCACCCAGATTCCTTTGTGGGATGGATTCGGAGCCTTCCGACAGCGACCGCGACTCAAGGGCGTCAGAGAGCCCGATTACGGACTCACCTGTCGCTGATGCTGCTCTTACTGCACATCCTGGTGCTCAACAACATCCTTCCGAGCCAGAACAACCATCAAGTCCTCCTTCATTTGCACGAGCTGCAGTTTCTTACTTGCTCGTTGCGCTGGTGTCCTTACTTGTGTCTATTGCGAGCCATTGGGGTGAGTAGTGACATCATCTTCCCTAATCCACGTCATGTTTCTGCAAAATCACTTCGTACTTACAACCTGTCGAATTGTAATTTTACAAACAGATGGGAGGAAACCGCGGATGTTTGAAGCCCACCGACATTGGATGGAAATAACGCGCTGCATGTTCCCGAAGAAGAATAGTACAGCTATGACTCCGCGAATCGGGGTTTGGACCGTTTAACGTTGACCGCTTACCACAGTTTGCTCTTGGGATAGCTGTAAGTACTTCCTTGTAAGCAACGCGTGCGCTCTTCATATCTGAAGCCCGTGCTGACCATGAAGCAATTGCAACCGGTTGGTAACAAAGAACGCGAACACTTCTGTCCTATACGTATTATTTTTCAGAGCAAATAAGATCAACCCGCAATGAGTCGCCCTGGGCAAATCAAGAGGCTGCGAGGACCAAGGCTTGAAGACCTTCATGTGGCTATCCATGCTTCTCACTCAATTCGCGATTTGTGTGCCGGCAGCCACGGCGTTTTTTCAACCCGGGGACCAAGGTCGAGAGAGAAAAACTTCTGCACAGGTTCGAAGAGGAGTCAAAACGTTTTGGGGTTGGATTAATTAACCTCATACTTACACATTTCCGCCATTGTATCGCGAATACAGAATGTCTTTTTGTTCCTGCTCCTCACTCAACCGTGCCTGATGCTCGTTGACCATGGCCAAATTGGACATATTCAAATCCAGGAAATTCCCGATGCCTCTATACATCTACTGATTGACGTTTCTTACCTACATTCAGATACAACAGCGTCATGCTTGGTATTGCCGTTTGGGTTCTTGTGTTGTTCCGACGACGTCGTTACATCCTTGGAACCATCGCATTCTTGCTCTGTGTCATTTTTGACAAGAGGGGTTTCTTTTTCGCCCCCCCCATCTTCATCTTACTGCTCTCTAAATGCTTCAAAAGATTGAGAGGTTTCAGGTACGTCTTCGGTGGTTGAGTACGAATCGAATCTTGTGAGAACTCATCATTCTAACATATGATCGTAACATAACACCAACAGAATCTTGCTCATCCTTGCCCTCACTGTTTCGGCGATTCTTATCCAATTGAATCTTAAGAAAATAGCCGGAACAGTTGTTCTGCCACTGGCAATGTCAGTACTAGCATCTCCGATCACTTGGATGTTGTTGTTTATCCATCGGTATCAAATGTCAGATCTGGAATGCTGAATCACCCGCGGCGGACAACCAAATTACCTTTGGAACTGGGGCTATGATGATCGGTTTGGCAGCATGGTTGATAATGGCGTTTGTTCTTCTTTTGTGCTTCACATGCATTCGAACTTTCAGGTAATTATAAGATTTTCCTCCTTTTTCTTTACTGAGTAATCGCTCAGAATTCAATATCATTGACGAAGCAAATCTCACTGAAACAATAGGTTTTGGTTCTTCACCAAGATTATGGCAGTTTCTTTTGTGACATTCACCATCTTCACGAAGATTTTCCTCCAAACGCCTGATGAGACTTCACGTTCAGAGCTTCCACTAGAGCCTCTAAATGTGACATCCAGCGCTGCTTTGGAAGGGCTCAAACTGGTTCTGCCCTTTGAGGATATCAAGGAAAGGGCCCAGGTTGAATTTTTCGCCTTGCCCTTACTACTCGTCTTGCTATCTTGTTTCAACCTCTTCCTTTATCCAACAACCAAAAAGCTTCAGTATGCATTGGCCATCACCTCCCTTTCCTTTTCCGGTTTCTGGCTGAAGCAATGCACATCGTTGCCGCCTTTTCTGTGTCACTCCTGCTCCTAGATGAGCCTGGCTGGAGCACTTGGATCTTGAACGTGGTAACGTTCAGGTGCGTATCTGCGTGGGGCTTAAGCCAGTCTCTCTTCTTTCGTTTCTCAATTTTCGCAATTTATTTTCATTTTCAAGTACTGAGAAAGGTCATGTTTTTCATCTTACTTCTTGTGGGTTAATGTTCTCGCATCAATATTCTGTTGGAATCGAAGGATGTTCCCTTTGTTTAAGGATGGCCCTTTGGTCCTGCCGTACATTTTCTGCCTTTCCTTGTGTAATGCAGCAACGATATTTCTCCCAACGCGCACCCCACTGCTGATTAAGTTATTGAAATTCGTAAGTATCAACTAGAGTGTTTGGCTTGATTTCATGACAGACGGTCGCGACTTCAACTTGATTCTCACCATCACTTATAACTTCGTATATCTACATCTTGGCGCCATTTCTCCTTTTTGCTTTTTCTTCTTTTATCTTTTTCGACGCCACAGCTATCCTATGGAATAATGCTCCTCATGGGCCTCGTAGAGTACCTTCACTGTGAGACGCCCATCCTCTACAGGCTTCCTTTCCTCGAGGGTCACAACTTCCTCGTACTCTACAGAGAGTACATCCACCTCAACCTCCCTCTGCTCATTGAGGAGCGAGTCATCATCAATGTGGGACATTTCAGCAAACCTTTTGTCGAGTGTCTCTATATGATGTTTTTGGGTGTGTGCACATGGAAGCAGTTTTCAATTTCTACGCGCAAACGAGAAAAGATTAAACAAGATTAAGTGGTGTGGGGGTTGTGGAATACGTAGAAGTTTTTTCGCCGAATTTGATAATGAGTGAGAGTTTTGGGTAGAGTGCGCGGGACACGGTAGGATTAGATGACGAATTAGGATATCATTGAAGAGCATGTTGAAGAGGGTGAGGAGGCTGACGAGCTAGTACTCACAGCTATGGGCGAAGGCTGCGGTCAGTCTCGGAACTTGAGTTCTGGACATTGATTTTTAGAACTCGAAGATCATCATCACGATGCTCACCCGCCTCATATTGAAATTCCAACTGGACCACCACCACCCCAACCTTCTCAGGTTGCCGCCGACTAGAAACAGCACACACCACTCATCACACCAACGAAGAAGACGAAAAAGAAGAAGAAAAAGAAAGCAATTCCAACTCCAACTCATCAACCAACCAACATCCATCCCACCCCGCTTACTCGAAATTCGAGCCAGCATAAACGCATCACCGCCATCTACACTCAAGGGGCCAAGAGAAAGGCGACCCCATCAACATTGTCACAAAACTCCCCGAAAACAAAGCCTTCTTCGACCTCCTTCGACCAGAGAGTCCTCAAGCTTAAGCGGTTTGAGGGGGGTTTTGCGAGTGAGAAGAAGAATACGAGTGTTAACGGTCGTGGGCGACACGGAATATTCGGAGATGGTGGGTTGATTTGGTTAGGCACCATAATGGTGATGTGCGGGCGTTTTTGGATGATTTAAATACGTCATTTCAGAATAAGAAACTTTCAACTCGGTGCTTTGTGGGTGTGACTTGTGGTTTTGTGCTTGTCCTAACCTCCCGCAGGACTCACAACGTTAACAACAAGACATACCCACCGTGCAAAAAAGCGGGTCCGGCCCATTTCCGCCCTCGCTCTCCCCCCGTCAACATCGACATCAGACGACCCCAACCCCACTCCCCCGCTCCTGCTCTCTGTCCGCACCTTCCACGAAATCATCACCAACATCTACATGTGAACTGAATCCATCGCCACAGTCGTCTGGCGGGTCTCTCAAGCCCTCCAAGACCCTCAACACAAAGACACGCCCATTCAGTTTGACAGGTTTAGAGGGCGGACACCGCCGCAACAGAGGGATTTTGAGAATCATCGCCCGTGGGCGTTGAACTTTCAGAATGTAAGACCGTAGTGGGTTTGTTTGGTTGTTCACCGTGGGGGTGATGTGCAGGCGGTTGCGAGGAGATATTTGAGGGTCTGTGGAGGACAGCCGTTTCGGATCTCGGTGTTTAGGAAGGCGACGCATCCGTGCATGCGCAGCATCGACCCCGTCACCAACTCGATCACATCTGACCCCACTTCCACCTCCACCTCCACACCAAGATCAACACGACAACATCAACAACAGCAACAGGCTCCCCAACCTCCCCTCGCACCATCTTTCACCCTAAGGTTTGACAATAATAACCACAACGGCACCTCTGACAAACACTTTACTACCCCCCCTAACCTCAAGTTTTTACGTACACCCAGCCTCGGCCCTTCCGATCCACCACTCCACTACTCCCTCCGCCTCTCCCGCTCCGCCGTAACCACCATCGACCACCCAGCCGTTTTGCAATGGTTTAGTGAAGAACCGAAAAAGGAGTTTGCTGCGATGTTGAGGAAGTGGGCGACGAAGCATATTAGGCCTTGGTGAATTCGCTTGGGGGAGCATTATGGGGGGGATAAGGAAACGTTTGCCGAATATCAGAAAGTCTGATCATAGCAGCATAAGATAGTGAGTAAATTGTAGCGAGTAGAGCCTATTCACGTGTTATTGTGATATGACAAGACAACAGAATCATCCCGAAATTCAGCAGAGTGATGTCAGAGATACTTAGCACAGTAATGTATTAGCGATGCGTCCTCGGACCCATTTGGACTGCCTACGTATCCGGTGCAGCATAAGTCATAACTGCTTAGTCTACTAGTACCGGAATCAGAGGACGACTTATATACGTAGTTCTATAATATCTACCTAATTCCTGTCCACACAATATCCGGCGTCGTTCACACATATGTCTCCCACAAGCCTCGTCCAAGTCCGATTGCCTCCCCGCATATAATACCCTGGGGTGATAATCTCGCATGTGGCGTTCCTTGTTGTCTGTCCTTGGTGAGACGAGGCGACGCCATCGAGAACAATGTCCGGAGCGCGGAAGTGGGTATAAGCCCCAATTCCTGACAGGGAGGAGGGGAGGAGGGGAGGAGGAACCAGTGAGCGGGGTTGGGGATATCCATGGTGTGTGAATTTGGTTTTGGTGTAGACTTGGGGTACATAGTGTTGGAGCGATTGCAATAGGCACTTGCGGGTGCACTGGCCAGAGGAGAGAATTCGAAGGCGGCGCGGTTGTAGAAAGGAAAGCTTCGATTTCGACCTGTAGGTTATGTGCAGCACTCACGTTCTGCACTTAGGCTAGAAAGTCCGCATATGGAAATACTTGAATGAGCATAAATGTATTGGACACATCTCCAGATCTCCTCAGAAGATCGCCAGTTCAATACTGTCAAATCACATTTGGAAACCCGTCTTGGTTGGCATTTCTTTTCCACTTCGACACCATTTTAAATTTACCTGTTTTTACAGGGATGGAATGCGCAAAATCGATTTGGATTTGGTGGTTCCGTCTTCCGATTTGGTCTGAACGGGGATAAATTTCATAGAGGACTTTGAGAAGTTTACTTCATTTGTTCGAAACGCCGCTCGGTTCTGACGTTTTGTGAATCGATGCTGATGTGATGCTCTCATTGTAATTTCTCTCCAAAAAAACTCGGTGCTAATGACATTAATATGGAAGTTAAGATCCGCATTACCAAAAAATTGACTGTTCAAAGCCCCATGAGCTCCGTACCAAGGGTTATCACTTCGATGCTGGCAACCTTTCATTTGTTGAAGTTAAGAAGCCAAATTCAAACTTCCTTTTTGTTCGATTATGCATCCATATGCACCGATATCCCCAAACGTCATCCTCCAAATCTCCCTTCGCAATTCACTATTTTGGCTAGAACATACTGAATCAGCGTCAGCTGTAAATGAAATATGAGATGATGAAGTTAGAGTGCATCAAATGAAAGGACAATTGTCAAACGGTTCTCACAAATTGGTTGTTACTTCAACAATGGCACGGTGACCTTTCCTTCACTTTCATTCACAAGCACTTTCGTTTCGATTCGATGATATATGAATATATTTATCGAACTAGCACGACTCTTGTAGAGTTTAGGTTGTTGGGATAGACGTTCCTGACGTTTTTCTTGAGAACAAATTGAAACGTGGAAGCGGTAATAAAATATATGGGCTGACCCGTCAAGTCGCCCATATAATCAATGTCTCTGTGCTGATCTCGCCGCTCTTATCTCATATCCCCATCGCGTCCCTTCAGCCAGTTCGATACTGAAAAAATGCATATCTTGCCAAATAAATCTCCATTTCTTTTTCTTATTCATTGATCCTACCACTTTGAATTTGGACATTGCGAAAGACCTTGGCCAAAAAGGATTTGGAGTCAATTACAAGCAACCGTCTGTGAGAGAATCTACTGACAGTTATATATTCCGCCCAAAACATAGCTGATTGGTTGTAAGAATGTAAGACCGTATCTGCTCTCCGCCCAGCTGAATGCCCTCTTCTCCACATCATGGTTCGACACAAAGCAAGAGATGAAGTTGCTCCCCAGGAGCAAAGGGGACCCGTCATCTTTGGCTAGGCCATACTGAACCGGCGTCCACGGGAAAGAAAAAGAAGAAGTGAGACGGAAGAAAAGAGAAAATATGTTAAATGAAACGACATTTTCTACGTATACGCTAATTTCCACGCGATCCCGCTCTATTTGGCTCTATTATACCCTTGTACACTTTTGCGCTACTTGCTAGATCTGTCGACGCCTTCAATACCGACAACTTTCTATGCACTGTCATTGTGACCTCTTTTCTATCTATTTTACCCCTTTGGCAAGATTTTCGAAGAAAATTTGGGTAAGCCTCAAGATGGAAAAAGAACGTTAAGGAGGCTCCGACGCGTTCTATTTGTCTGTCCTCCCCGACATGTCTCCGGTTTCGGACTCACGCCTCCTATTCCGCATTCGTTATATTTTGTGCTTTGTGACGATACAGTGTATATCCGCATTGGTCCAGTGGTTAGGATTCCGCGCTTTCACCGCGGTGGCCGGGGTTCGATTCCCCGATGCGGAATGGACATACGGATTGGAGCTCTTTGCATGGTTCCGTTCCGATGCGGAATGGGCATACAAATTGGAACTTTTTACATGGTTTGGTTCTTTGTAGGTGCCTTTTGTGGTGGGATAGATTTTGAGGATTTCAAGAGTTTAATACCTCGGACGTTCTTTTTCGGTTATAGTAAATACTAAGATAAGAACGATATCAAAATATCTGCCCACGTCTATGTATTTTAAGGTGGGGCCACCGGGTTACACATTTTTGGGTATGGCGACCTTTACATGAATATATAAACAAATCCATGCATTTCCGCATCGACGGATATAGCGAAATGCCAGGGCTTTCCACTGATATAAGTCACAAGTCTGTACCATGTCTGCCTGTGGAGATATTGCGATGTAACAGACGAAATGAGTGTGTCCAGACGACTGCTATAATTTCCATGGGATGCGGTGAAGTTCCAAGCCATTATATCCGCGAGTATCCGTCATACACCAAAACGTAAATAATACGAATTGTACCGCCGCTTCTCGGCCATCGAATGGTACCAGTTTCGCTGAGATCGCTTGAGGGTTGCAAGCGTACATACTTCGCCGTCGCGTACAGAGCAAGAATCCCCATCCGCCCAAATATCGAAAAGAATTTTCCCCATTTCTAGCAGCCACTGTTCTGCGCGCAATGGGACTAGTAAATTAACTCTGGTATACATGGCGTTTATATGCAAGTCTGAAAGCAAGTTTCTATTCAATAAATTCGAGATAAACGCGTCAGACGGGGCCAACCACCCTCCCAAAGACCAGAATGAAAGTCAAAGGGAACAGTCTTCAACCCAGGCCATCCCAAGGCACAGCCCGGACAACTTCCTGCTCAGGTGGAGGACCTCCGTCTCATCATCCACGTTGATAGATGTGTCTTGTTTGGAAAACAAAGACATGGACGACTATCCTCTATAGATGATCCTAAAGAGTTGGTCGACTGGAGGTTCACTATGGGGACGGCTTGCCTTATTTATACGGGAAATGTCGGCTGCGCAGAAACAAAAAAAAATAATTTGTACGACGAGAGTAGGTGGGACTTGTCATACACAGTCGCGGGCGATCAGCGCTGCATAACGCAAGCTCAAAGCGACAGTATCGATACCATGCAAAGACATTTCGCCATGGAGTCCACCTTCTGCCTTCCGGTCTTCATCATCAGGTGTTGCAAAGTGTATAGAGTTGGAGGCCTAGCTTTGTGAAGGCCTCTTTCGAACGAATCACTTTTCTTTTTGTGCCGCCGTTGCGTGTAGACACCGCATTTCCGTCTGTCTGCAGAAGCTACCATCGATGTATGGCATCGCTTCAATGTTATCGACGATCCCTTTTACTGGTGTTGTCGCCCGCAGTCATAATAATACCAATGCCATTATCACCAACATGGCCGTGATGCCATCCCCAAAGTTATCTTCACAGGCTTGGCATCTCTCATAATAACGGTTTCTGGCTGATCGGGATGTCCCAAGGATATCCTTTACGACATCGTATATCGTACGCTGCAACATCTACTATTCACAGATCTTGTAACCACTTTCCCATCCATAACAAACTTTCTCTCCTCAAGACAGACATCATCCACCGCCTTTCCTCTTCCGCACTAAATCCACCCTCCGCGTCGATACAAGGTCCCATTTCTGATATTATCCCTCCCACCCTTTTCTTTTTTTCAGATTCCGCTGTCAATTTTCCTAATGATAATCCTGCCGAGGATGATGATGAAGAATTCACCTTAATATTCGCTGATGATGATGCTGGACCACGCAGACTCTCTCTCGTTGACCCTTCTGTTGTACCTGCGGCCACTCGACGACACTCTTCCCTCGCTTGCAACTCCATCCGAAATGCCGCCATGACATTTCGCAACAATGACGGTGGAGGTAATACCGACGCACTGCTCAGTGTGGTGTTGAATGGTTTCAATCCGGGACCCATAATCATGTCGCCCGAGTGAAGTGTGCTGGGTGAGCGATGTGGCAAGGGTGCTTGATAAATTAGAGCTTGAGGGGTGGGTGATACTTGGAGGCGTATTGGAAGAAACCAAAAAGAAGAAAGTTGACCCGAAAAAGTTACAACATCCGACCAACATTCGGGTTAAGGACCACATTCTCACCACAACGTAAATCAAAGCAGGAAAAAAAGAACAAAAGAGTCAGAGTAAAAAGGATATCATCCGGCACAATCCTCAAAATCCCCTCAACTCCCCGCATGCAAGTCCGATCATCGGGTGCACGCACACATATTCGCACACACGACGCTGCCTTGATTCCACCACCGCCAAACTGAGTTTGTTGATGCTGGTTTGGATCTGATGAGGACTTTTGCTTCTTGCGGGTGCGTGCATCGAAGGCGAAGGTGTCTGCTAGACCAGGGGATAGGTGGGAGGTGGTGGTGGAAGTGGTGGAGGTGGAGGTGGTATGTCGAATTGTCACGATATGAAGGACAAGTCTTCCATCTGCGGATGCGAGTGTCGTGGCGGTTGCGGCAGATGATATGGGCTTGGCCTGTTGAGATATCGATATTCACCCCAGCCCGAAAAAGGGTTCGAAGGAAAAAAAACTCGTCAAGACAACATCATTTAAGTAATATGGAAACGAAAGACAGAACATGCACTCCAAAAACAAAAAGAACCATTTGGGACCCCGAACCTCATCCACAACTCGCATCCCCAACGCCTGTCTCACAAGTACAGGAATCCCTTCCAATGCCGAATATACCCCATCCTCCCGATTCAAAACGCCTAAACCCCGAGTCTTCATGGTCGACGCCGCAGTGTCAATTTTTGGTCCTCTGCCATCATGTGCGTTCTTGATTGACGATAAGAATGTTGATGCGGATGCGGATGCTGATGTGGTTGACGTCGAGGAAAGGTCACTTGGATTGAAGCCGTGAGGATGAATAATGAGGTCCACCGTTGATCGTAACAGTATGTCTGTTTACGTGTATTGGAAAAAATGGGAATAGATGTGAGGGAAGAAAATTGGATAACGAATTCACAATCTACAATCAAGCATATTCTGCCAAGCACCGAACATGCAAAAGAAACGGGAGAAAGAAAACCAACTTCAACAAAACCGCCCAACCTACCTGGGTACACCCTACTCCCCACCTCTGCACCAAACCCGTACGGATCAGCCATTACATCCCCGACACACATCGACCGCCAAGACCCCCCCACCACCCCATTTACCTCCACGCCCTTTCGCACAACATCTTCACCCCTATTTTCTCTATCATCCCCTTCATCTTCAGAATCAGCGTCCACATCATCATCCATATCCTCAATCAACAGTGTTAACTGCCTCCACAACTCTGATTCACGTTCCATAGCTCGAACTGATTTGAACCGCGAATGGAGGGGCGCGTGTTGGAAGGTTTTCAAGGGCGGTTCAACATTCGGGTGTGTCGCGTTTTTTTGTTGTTGTTGGTGGTGATGATGTGGGTGGTGATTTCCCGTAGTCTTCTCATCACTAGACACGGTTTTGGTTTGGACCGCATCGCCATCATACGTCCATCGTCTCCACATCAAAACAACACCTACGCGCACCAAGCCAGCGCCTCCGCCATGTCCACTCCCACCGTCAATTCCAAACTCCCCTACACCACCACCGTCATCATTACCACCCCAACCACCACCGCCGCCGCCCCGCCTATTCTCAGAGTAGGAAGTCGGTGGTGCATCACGGGTAGATGTGGCTGACCACCCCACCAAGTCCAATGAAATGTCTACTTTAGATTGAAGTTTGAGGCCGCAACCGGGTGCTAGCACCTCTGTTGTGCCCATGTGTTGGGAGAGGGCGCTGAAGGAAGAGGCGTCGTGGAGGTGTGGGCGGAGATGAAGGGAATGGAGTGGGTACCTTCAGATGAGGGGAAAGGAAGGAATAAGGAGGAACGGTACGGGGAAAGGGCGATAGAAGGTGTTCCTGAGTCAGCATTGTCGGGAACAACAAATGAAGAAATGAAAAAAATACCATCAGACGACGTCTACAGAAAGACAATCAAAACCTTTCACCCACCTCCCCACATTCCGCACCACAACCTCCACAACCACACACCGCCCCCCCTCAAACGTGCCCAAACACCTCAACCCCTCCACTTCCACATCATCCAAATCCCGTAACATCTCGATTGCGCCGCGGCCTTCTTGTCCCGATGTTTCCAGGGTCGGCTTCGAATTCAAACCCATTGCTGTCGATGGTGGTGCTGGTGGCGGCGGCGGTATATACCCACCTTCGATTCCGAGCCGTCGCTGCACAACCTCCCACCTCCTTTTCCACTCATCTTCTCCAATACTGGCGCACGACGTATCCCTCGCCGCTGCATCACTTCCATCCACCGCCATCGAATCCCCGCTCTCGTCACCACCGTCAACATCAACTGGTTCGCTCACCATCCCATTGATGAGATCCCTGCATGCAGAAATAAGAGCCACGTACTCGTCGAACCCGTCAACACCATCACGACCCAATCCAGAGTCGTCATCGTGGTGTCCGTTTTCATATGCAGGTAGGGAAGACAAGGTGTCTGTGTCGAGTAGGTCGGGTATAGGCTGATCGGGCTGCGATAGGCCGTAGGTGGCGAGCAGACGGATATAAGCGGTGGTGACGCGGATGAGTGTGTCTTTGTTTTTGTTCTTTTATGAGACGAGAGAGATCCGATGAGAGTGAAGTCACCAAAAGTGTGAGAATTGAACTGGTGTCAAGATAGTCTTTGCGAAAACGTCCCAAAAACCCCTTTCCTGGGCCATACCAATCCCGCAGACGAAATAACACTCACCAACTTCTTCAACCTCCTCTCTTCCGCAGCAGCCTCCAAAACTTTCGACCGAAGACCCTCAGCAATCAAAGCCATACTCCTCACAACTCTCTCTTCCTCGTCTTCCTCATCCCCTTCTGTCACATCCTTCCCCTGCGCCCCTGCGTCCATTGCTCTCGTCGTCTCGGTATCCCCCCGCTCAATATGCTTAGTCTCGATGGAAGGTGCAGTAGTGGTGGTTGTTGTTAAGGACGACAGAACCTCTATGGGAGCGATTACCCGGAAACTAAAACGTGGCCGTTGAGTGAATCCCTCGTCACTATCTACCATCATTGGGTCATTCGCGTTGATGCTTTCCGTTATTGAGGTTGAGGTTGTTTTGGCTTTGTCGGTAGCACCATCATCGACTTCTGGCGAGGCCTCCACAAGCAATATCTGAGATGTCCCCAATCCTAGCTCGAAAAAGTCGCCAACAAGAAGCTGAAATCCGCGATTCCCTCGTTCAAAGGATGTTGCGGCAACCGCAACATTGCTTCCTTGAATTCTCTCATTGTTGTCAGATTCCATTGTCGGGAAGTCCATCGCTGAGGATTCGGTTGAGTGAGCGTGTGGGAAAATTGAGGGCAGAAAGACATTCAAGTTTACTTCCCATTCTTGAAGTCATGCTTCACATGCGTGACGAGTCAAAGGTGACGTTCAACAGAGATGGGGAAGAACAAAGCAGACCCATTCCGTCAACACAGAACTTTCGTAACCTCAGGCGCTTACCTTCATAAAGGATTTTCCCACTACGCACACACACTAGTCCACCACCACGGATCTGGACCACACAGATGAAATCACTGACATCTATCCGCACCAACATGCTTTGTTCCATTTCAAAATGTGGATGGTGTTAGGATTCAGAAGTAAGTCAGGAGATGGAATGTGGGAACGATCAATTGCAGCGACAGAAAGCAGTCTCAAAAGATTGTCCAAGCAAACGAAGCAGAACCTGAATCCAAGTCTTAAGAGTCAAAAAAGAGTTAAAGAAATAACGGAAAAGAAACTCACATCTCCTGCGCCGCGCCGCCAACATCCACACACCACTCCACCACACTCGCCGCCGCACCCCCATTCGACTGACACCGGACTTCTACAACCTTCCCCGCAGCAGTGCCGATCCAAAACCTCTGTGCCAGAATGGGCGCGCTCTCACACGCCAAACCACCTCTTTCATGCCCACCTCCACCAACCCCTAGTGTTTTGTACTGCGTACCCTCCCCGTCGGCATAACTAATGTTCGTATCCCAAGATGACATACCACCCATACTTCCGAAGTCCGCACTGTCCCACTGATTAAGCCAAAATGAGTTGTAAGCCCGATCGTCATCCCCATTACCGTTCCCCCCCTCGCCATCCACTCCGTCACAGAAATCCTCACTCGAAACAGCTTGCACACACGTCACATCCGTACCAAACAACCTCAAGATCGACTCTTCAACGATACGCCATCTCGTTGCTGGGATAACAACAGGTACCGGTGGAGCCGTCGGGGATCGCTTGTTTCTTCCACCCTCTTCATCCTCTGTCCTGATTTCAACCACCTTGTCCGATGTTGATGTCTCATCATCATGGCCAAATCCGCGCGCTTTTTGCCTTTTCCTCTTTTTCTTCGTGTCTGCGTCCCCAGATTCATTCCGATCCTTCGACTCAGACGAAATCGCACCCCCCTCATCTTCACCTGCAGCCGCTCCGAATTCTCGCCATCCAGTCTTGATAGAGTTCTCCCCTTCATCCACAATTCTCACATCGCACCGATACAACCCAGGTGCCCACCCAGACGCGCCTGCCGCAATCTGTGTGCTGATGCTGATCAGCGAAAGGGTGCCGGGTGGTGAGGAGGGGAGATGGCCGAAGGCAAGGGGTTTTAGGAGGGGTGCTTTGGGTTGGAAGGGGATTGAAAAGAGGTTGAATGGACACAATGTTAACCCAGCGTTTCAGGCGAACTTTTCATTGGGACCAAGGACACATCATTGAAGCAAGAACAAACAACAAACAACCAACTCTCGCCACAACCCAGCACATCTCGCCATTCCATGCACCTAACGCCCATCCAACATTCCCCTCAAAGCAGAAAAGAGAAGGGATAGCTCATCATCTCGTACCTCCACCCGCACCATCCCACTCAAAGACTGGTGATTGCACTACAACAGGCGGAGCCCACATCCACGTCCATGACGGAAAGGACCGGTGGTCCAAAGCCGCACCGAAAATCGTTATCGTGTCCGTTTCGTGAGCAGAAAAGGCGACAGAGGGGCCGGAAGTCATTGCGATGGCTTTTGAAAAATGGGATCCGGCATACGCCGAGACAGTGATCGAGAAGTGGGCGCATATGGAAAATGGTGAGCGACGAGAAGCCAGTATAAAAACGGTTTCGTTCACAGTGGCAATCAAGTATAATCCCTTTCCGCGTCCCCAACCCGAAAAACCACCTTGTATCGAAAACTCACCATCAACGCCACGCTCGGCCACGTCCAACCGACACCCTTCAACTGGTATCTCCACAATAGCATACGGTTGTTCTTCATCCCCCGTCAATTTGCACAGATAGAACGACGCTGGGAGAGTGGACTCGCAGCTGGATTTTGGGGTTTGAGCGGGGCCTATGAGAATGTACGGGAAGGGTCTGTTGTGGATGTATAGTCAAGGATAAAGGCTGGGGGTTGGATGCGGAACGGTGAAAGAAGCACAAACTCTTTTTGTTCTAAATTGAAGTGTATATTTTCTTTTTCTGATCAGATGACCAGTGTTAAAATAAAAGAGAAAAAAGGATACATCCCAAAATACTCGTCGACAATTATTTGTGATTTCAGGACCGTTGTCCCTGGTGCTTCATCACGCAGAATGTGCGTATCGCGTTCATAATGAAAGTAAAACAGAAAATCGCGACAGTGACGAAAAGTATATCAGAAAACGCATCACAAAAGATTGACCCAGAGGGCCTATCTTTCTTCTCCAGCTCTTGTGACTCATCCTTCCTTTTGATGAGTCATCGTGCACCATCAGCGGACAGCAACAGAAACCAGATTTTTCACCACTCATCATACACCGCATCTTTTGCGCTTTCCAACCCAAGTCACACCCATGCGACATCAGATTATCTCCTCCATCGACTTTGTGCACGCCCATATCCCGATCCAACACAATCAAAAACGTATTCCTCATCCGCCGCTTTCAAAACTATCACAACATACGCCATAGGGTCGGTAAACCAGATTCTGCCGCCCGCAGGTTTGAACCCCTCAAACGCCACCTCGCCATGTTTTGTTCTCTTCCCATTCAACCCTCAAACGATTCACGTCGCCTCAAAAGCCAGAGCCGACCTCTTCCTGTTCCCCACCCCACTCCTTCTCCTCCCACCCTCTCAGGAAACACTGCGTGCACAAATAATGAAACAAAAACAAACTCTTACGCAAAGGTAACCTAAACTCCGTCGCAACTTCCGCCCCTTTCTTCAGGTCCTCCACCCCTCGCAGCATCGCACACCCAAGTCGGTCCATTCCTATCCTGGAAGTCGATCCTGCGTCGTCCTTTCTGTTTGGGTCTTTTGACCTTTGATCTGGTCTTAGTCCTTCTTGGGTATGGGATGGGACGATCGTTGGTGATAGATCTTCCGGGTATATTTTATAAAACGCCACAGTAGCATGCGTATTGGTGCTGGCGGCTGAGGTTGACAACGGGCTGTCGATACGGATGAGATGGGAATTCCATACAAGGAGGCTGGGAATCGTCTTGTTCTTGTCGATGACGCCTTGAGCAGGGAGCTGTTTGCATCTTGAAAATATCGGGCCAAAAGGACTTAGAAGATCGTCAAAAGTGGATGTCATGGTTCGGTTTGTTGTGTTGCTGTGGATTTCGAGCCGATGTCGGCACCACAGGTTCTTTGAAGGAGTTCTTGGAGCGGTTTGCTGGTGTAGTCTCTGTGTCCGATTGTGCGACGCTTTTCTTCCAAATATTCAATCTCCGAAATTGTGGAACGCTACACACAGAAGCCCGACATATGTCTAACACAGTCCTTGGGAGGAGTGAGGTCTTACCCACCTCACCCTCGGAGTACTTACTGTAACTAAACAACAGATTAGCGATTGTCCTTGGTGCCGGAAACAGCATCGCTATCTGCGGCCTGAACACGGTCACCTTGCAACTTGGCGGGAGGCCGTTTAAAAGCATACGGGCGCTCACCATTGTGCTTGATCATGTACAAACCAACGTCCCGGATATTCCGAGACGCATTGACGTCCCTATCCCAAACCGTCCCACAAACTGGACAAAGTTGTACGGCCCAAATCTTCGACCCCTTCCTCGCCGGCCCATCATCACCCTTCTCGTGTAGATGCTCTAAACGGATTTCGTGGGCGTTGCATTTCGAACACACTTGTGAGGTGTTATATTCGTCGATGAACAGCAACAAGAGCTTGGGGTTGCGTTTGGCCATACGTTCCAAATCTCGGAAGGATCTTCCATAAGTGTTCCGATGCCCTCACTGTGATGTCGATGTTTTCGCCGTCTTACGTTACTGTGGAGACCCTTGATCTGTTTGGGAGAAAGTGCACTGGGATACGAGCACTTAATGTGGAATCTACGCAAGACCTGGAGCCCAATGACTTCGAATCATTTATGGAGTTGCGGGGTCCTCAGCTCGTCGCCTTGCAGATGGGGGAAGCTTTTGATAAGGATACATTTTTGGTGATGAACACCCACTTGCTCCCATCAATAACTGCGCATTGTCTTTCTCTCGAATGGCTAAAGCTGGTGGTTAACCTCGAAGATTCCGAGCGAACGACTACTATTGAGGCGGACTTGCTGAGTCTTGTGCGGCGATGTGGACGATCTATGTGGTTTGCCCGAAAGCTCTCCAAGCGATCAGGACGGCAGAAGCGATTCTCCAGGCGGTAGCTGATTGTTGCCCCCTTTTGCGCGGCCTGTACATTCGAATTCCAAGAAACCATGTCATCGACCTGTTGAGCGTCGCGGAGCCTGCCGACGAAGTTGTGGGTAGATGGGTAAACACACTTTCCAGGCTGTTGGAAAACTGTGCTGACGTCCACAGCTTGGGGTTTTCTTGTGTCTTTGAATGGGGTGAAGATCGTCGTGAATTGAAAGACAAGGTTGACTCTCTATCCATCACTGATTTCTCACGTCGTGATCTTGATGAGTGCTTACGTTATGAGATTGATCATGGTATGCGTACGAAGGATTACTTTAATTGGAGACGCTACCTTTAGACGATTGATGACTTCTCATCGGGTTTTATTGAAGAGCGTATGCAGACGAAGCATTATTTTAATTGGAAATGCTACCTTTAAACATCGAGATGTACTTTCAGACCAAAACAGAAACATTTCTGTTCGTCGAAACTTGAGCTGTGTGTTCTTCCTTGCGAGTGTAGGTTGCGTAATTTTCTTTTTCAGAACTCTGCTCAGAGACACTTTCCACAGGAGATAGCGGAACTAAGCATTCTAACAGAAAAACGGGGGGGGAAAACAAAAGAAAAGAGGAACTGAATGATAACGAATGGAAATGCGACGGAGATGCAAGACCTCCATTTCTTTCCAAGGATTGCCAAGCAAAACCCGAAAAGGGGAAGAAGAAAACACAAACGTTCCTTGCATTCTTTCTTTTTCTTTCTCTATAATTCCTTCTTTCCTGTTTGTTGTGCACATCAAAGAGGCTTTGGAAAAATACCTTGTCAATTCGCAACTAGTTAATATCATTATCAGACGGAAACGGCTAGCCGATAAAGCGCCGACATCATAATTAGAAGCCCTTGTCTCTGATGACAAAAAAATTATTGACATTCGTCGCCGTGGCGTTGACGGATACACATCCACTTTGCATATTGATTTTCGCAATCAGCTGGGCACAGAACGACCCTAGATCGACAAGAGGGAAAGAGACGCATAAGCGGGCCAACTCAACATCAAAGATTGTCTGTCGTTCGCCTTTTCATCTTTCAAAATCCGAACTATCACCCATAATGGCCAACCACAAAATTCAGTGAATAATCCCATACAAAATCCAAAAAAGAGAAAAGAATCTCGCACATATTCAAGGAACCCTCCCCGCCACCGCCGCAAAACTCCATTTCTCAGCACCCAGCGCCAAACAAATCCGATTCCTTGTCCTTCTAAAGGTAGCGTTTCCAGTCGAAATACTGTTTAGTCTGTATACGTCGATCAATCTCATCACTTGAACATTCGTCAATCCACACAGTGTCAGATTTCTTCTTCAAATCATGATGACCATCCGGAAGCGCATCACCATGCCAATCAAACACACTGATCGGGGATCGAGCCTCCGACCCCCGCATCAAGCTGCAGCAAATTATTGGCCGGACACTCCTCCGATTAACCATTACGCTACAGCACTCCTTATGGCAACAAGCGGCAAAACTAATACACAAGAGATAGGCGAGAACGGAAAAGGTAAACAAAAGAAAGGGGGCGACGAGGGACGCGAACTGAAACGGTGGACGGCGCGAGAAGGGGGATTACGTGTAAATTAGCGGTAGGGAGAAGGAGTACGAGGTGTATTAGTAATAATACTGAAACAATGTAAGAAGGAGGAAAAGGAAAGGAGGGGAAGTCTAGCATATCTATATAAGGGGTGGTTAGCGAAGTAAGAAGGAGCATAGTCATGGTTATATGAGTTTATGAATAAATATCAATATATACTTAGTATCAAAAGCATTTTATTTTCCACGTCGGCGCTCTATCTATCCTCCCTACAACTCCACCCCTCTCTCTAAGAATCTAACTAAGTCCTAACATAAGTATCCTACCCGCCATGGAGGGACTCTATCTCTCTATCTACTCTTAGTTCTCCTCTACTCTAAGTTCCCTATCTAAGCTGCCTACGACTGGATCCATCCAAAAGGTTACCTTCGACCGAAGTCAGCGGATCCCAGCAATATCTCAGTTTCTCGCTGGCGCTCTAAAGCAAGTTCAGATCAATCCGCCAACACCCAACACACCCGCCAACACCTCAAACACCACCCCTCGCCATAGCCAACCACACCCACCCTCGCCCACCTCAACCACCTCGCCAACCACCCACCCACACCCGTCAACATCCACACCCACCCGTCAACCCCACAAACTATTCGCCAACACCCACAAACCACCACCCGACACCCAACGACCACATCCATGTTACACTTTCACCCAAATCGCGCACAACCAAGTCGCCCACCCCACACACCGTGCCAAAGCTAACCACCACACCAACACTGCACACCTGGGGTACCCCAGGTGTTATCGAAGTGTATAAAATACTATACTACTCTCCCCCCCGCATCCTCAAAGCTACACTGGCATCACAATTCGCGTCCATCCCCAAAATTCCCGCCCAAACTTCCCGAGCATCCACATAATCAGAAAAGTCTTCATAACCCTCTCCCATTTTGTGCCCTCCCCCTCCGCCTTGTTCTTGGTGTCAATGCGTCCTCCTAAATTCAGAAAGTTGACTAAGATGTCAGCAAGAGTGAGAAGACATCCCTCGCCACTTCAATGCCACACGACAACGGCTGCACCTCCAAGCAACACTGGGAGAACGAAATTCTTTCCACCCCAACAATCCCGCCCAGACATCCCAAACTCCCACGCCAACACCCCTAAGCTACACTGGGATGACGAACCGCGTCAAGTCCTACAAAAACTGGTCAAAACATTCCAAACTTTTTTGCCGCCTGTTAAATGAAAAGTTCCAGAACGAAGCGTTGATGTGTCCGACCAATCTTGTGTTGCTTTTTGAGAGCGACACCCTTGAGCCAAGGAAACTCACTCTTTATCGAATACTTGTCTTGTCATTTGCAAATTGTTCACCTGTTACAGAACATTGATAGCATCGCTGTTAAGCCATGCTTAACATATCGCTCTCGCTCTCTACCAGGCACCGATATTAACAGCACATCCCTTTTTCTTGAGCTTTGCTCTCTAGCCTCGCTCACTTTGGGATCATGCGACATGTTTTTTTTTTCTTTTCTTCAAATATTGATTTCTAACTCCACTTCTTCCTCTTTACCTCGTCTTTTATTTACTTTACTCCATTTTATTTTACTTCTCCTTACAATCTCGCCTTCTACTCTCCTTCGACCTCATTACTTACTTTCTCTATCTTTTTCTAATCTAGACATCCTCTTCGCAATCCCAACCCAAACTCTCGCCACAACTCCCATTATCGCCACCCACTGTCTTCCCTCACCACTCAGAAGTTGAGTATACTTCTCTTTCTTTGTCTTTAATCGTTTTCGCTTTCCTACCCTGCACTAGCAATCTGCACTTAGATATTTTCTTCGCTCTATTTCCTTTCATCAGTGCCCGACGCGTCGTTTTGTGAGGTTTTTTGCACATTGCGACAAAAACCTCAATCACCCACCAATCAGAGCTAAGTTCTTCAGCTTCTTTCTCTCCTCCATGTTCTTCTTCTTTGATTGGTCGCCCAATCTCGCCTCTCTACACTTAGATGTTTTGTTCTCCCTCCTTCCCTATCCACCTAGGGTTGCAGTACTCCTGTGTTGTGAAAACACCATCAACATTCCATTGATCCCCACTGAACGCAACAACTTGTCTACTCATCCCAAGTTCGAATCTCAAGTCCTCATTGAATAATAGTTTTTCTAGATCATTGTCTTCATCTAATCTTTTGCCCAAAACCCACATGCAACTTCCATTTCTCATGTCCACAGATCGACGCCGAACCGTCACACTCCGTCGTTCCCGAAATGGAAAGTATTTTTCCTTGCCCCCTCTTCCACTCAAAACCCCTTTTACACATCTTCTCTTCGTGCCTTGCACGAACCCACTTCACTATTCACTTTTCGTTCAAAGCATGCATTGCATGATAACCGGGATCTCTTCCGAGATTATCTACCGGGCTTATCTTCTCTTCGCCACCCTTGGTTCTGCCTCTACTCTACCCTTCCCGTTGCCGTGGAGATATCTGCCAGCTTCTCTTCCGAGAACTAGATATTGGTGTTCACCGGCACCACGGATCATCTCTCCAGATGACTCTGCTCTGGCATGTTGCCTTTCCCGCGTGTCTCGGAGATGTCTGCCAACTTCTCTTCCGAGAACTAGACATTGCACCACGGTTCTCTTTCCAGAGATTCCGCTCTGACGCGCCAACTACTTCCAGCCAAGGTTCACTGCAGGGATGTCTGCCAGTTTCTCTCCCGAGAACTAGACATTGGTGCTCTCCAGTATCACTAGTTATCCTTCTTGGATACTCCGCCCCAGTGAAAACCATGACGCGCACGTATGTCACAAAGCACCTAGTTCAACTCCAATCATTTTCTTCAAACTCCTTGGAAACTTCTACTTTTCTTTTGGGACTTCTATAATCAGCCTTCCACGCCTACTTCTCCGACTTCTACCGCCACTCTCTCCTCGTTTCACTATCGTCATTCATCTCTGACCAATCTTACCATTTCTTTCTCGCACGCACATTCCTTTTCTGACTTCACCTCCACCACCCATTCACCAACTACGCCCACTGCTACAACAACCGTTCCCTCCAATGGATCATATGTTCATCCTACTCTCTTACACTATTTACTTTGTGCTTTTCGCTGCCTTTGCATGCGAAAACGCTTTTCTCCTCAAACAATACGAACGATTTTTTCGATCACCGCTTTGTGTAACCAATCCTAACAACGCCGTCCGAGAAAGGCAAGTTTCGACTTCAGCAATCTTCGTCGCGTTTACAGGAAATACCCAGACCGAAAAAATCCCCATTTTTCACTTTAGCAAAATGACACATGAAAAAACGTCTTTTCTCTAGCATTGTATATCATTAGCCTATGTATGAAAACTCCCCCTTGTACTTCAGATTGATCATATTTCGAAACTTCAACAAAATACACAACGAGTCAATCGGAGTCTCTCAGAGCGCCAACACTTAGAGTTCGGTTTGTTGAGGTTTTATTACTTTTCCTCAACAATCGCGGACAGCCGACGGGGCAGGAGGGTTGCTTGGTTGGGCGGGACGTATGATGCATCAACGCTGTGGTTGTATTGGTCAAAAACAGCTTGGACGTCGATTGTGGCGTTGCGACTGTGGTCGATGTGGGTGGTTCTGTATTGCACGCATTACCAGATTCCGCACATAATACGACACCCAGTAAGATATCTCAACAGACGCCTGTTGTCGTCAGTGTCATCGTCGAATTGCGGCTCATGTGGGTCCGGTGGGAATGGGAGCACACTTTCACACCAGGGAATCCAGCCCCACGTGCGCCCCTCCTTATTGATCACGGCGTCCGGGAACCGCTGGAGCACGGCTTGAATCGGATATCTACTGAACGCCTGGGTGGCGCTCGGAAGCCAGACCGTCGATCCACATGCCCAGGTGAAACTTGCTCAGATGATACCAGGGTATGTCCCTGCTCTTCATGGTGTCGGGGACACGGCCTGCGCTATCGTCCGAGATACAGGCACATCCTGCACTGGAACAGTTCTGCGAAAAAGTTTTGGAAATTGTCAACCAGTTTGTTCCGATTGTGAGTTTTGACTCAGGCAACTGAGTGATCTGGGGATCCCAAAGTCGCACTTGCGAGGCACACCACCCGGATTCCGTATTGACCGAGGAGGATCTCCGCCTCGATCAGATCCCAGGTTTCAGAACAACCCCCTCCCAGCCCAATCGACACCTCCCTCAAACCACACATCCCTGAGATCAAAAGAAGCCGACCACCGACGGCGGCGAGCTGTAGGAGGAATTTTACTTTGAAGAGTAACGGCACTACTTCTTTTGACGTTCTCCAAAATCTGCTTGGTACATTCTTTCCAGGTCGTATATCGTAATATCCCTCGCCTTGATCCTCGTGTGGGAGTCTTCCAGAATCTGGTCAAGCTGCGGGTTTATAGGTTGGACCTTGAACTCATTTCTTCACATGGACACGCTTGCGTCATGGGTGGGATGACGAAGCTGACGCGGATGAGGAGGACGAGGGAGACGAGTTTGCGGCCACCAGCGGTGCTTCTTTCTTTTTGATCGCTGGAGAGCGAACTGTGTGCAAAAGAATTAATTGCAAAGTCTTGTCATCTCCCTAGACCCCCACGTCTCATCTCCCAACGCATTACGAGGCCTTCCATGTACGAACAGAGCGTTCAACCACCAAGAACGCAGGAATGAAACCAATGCAACATATAAGAAACATAGAAACCCGGTTCCCGCGGGCTGCCCCGCTGACTAACCAACAAGATCTCTCATTCATTGATCAACAATTCTGAAGCAATGAGCACCCCGTCACAACAAAAGAACAGCAATGAAACCAACTCAATGGAAGTAGGAAGAGCCCCGTATTCACCTTTGATTGTTGATGGCGAGTTAACGAAATCTTGAAAACAAAGTTGTGGGTTGGTTTGGTTTGGTGGCCGTTTTGTTCGCGGACGTTTCGGTCATGATTTCTGGGATTTTCGCCCAACGTTTCTTCAAACCCTGATGACTGATTCAACGAGATGCCAAATACACTGTCTCGTCCAAGTCTACTTTTTCTCACCTCGCCATCTCTTTCTTCTCTGTCCGTTTGCTTAGGGACTCGTTCATCGTCCTCATGCACGACGTCTGGAAGACCTCCGTCGACATGGTCCCAAGCGTGATCAAGATGATCAAGGACGCCGGATACACCCTCGTCACTGTCGCCGAATGCGCCGGGGACGTTGGCAATGGGTTGTACTGAGGGGGATGGATTAAAAATTTATTGAATTCGGAAGGTTCTTGTACTGGTTCTTTTGTTCCGATTTTCTGCAAAGTGTTTTTTCTTTGGACCTCATCTAAGAGCCTGTATTCGCCGTCCCAAGTTTTTCTTTTTCGCTGGCCTGTAGAGTCGTGTTCAATAGGATACAACATTGACGTTCAACACAAACGAATACGATTTTAGTGACAAAATCAGGCTAAATTCGGTCCTCTTATCTTGCTCTTTCTGGGAAAATTTACCTTGATGACATAACTGTGTTTTCAACTATAGGATTCAACTTGAAGGCACCGCTGACGCGGCGCTGGTGAGTCGGAGGTTGGATATGATAATCCACTTAATGTTTTCCTTTCAAAACGTCGTAGTGGTGGTCATTAATTCTGCCCCGCCGCGTCCCCTGCGGCTGTTCACCGCAGCACCATGCCATCCAAGCTTTTCCCGTTCTTCTTCTCGTGGGATCCAGGCCTAATCAATCATTGACAAATCGATACCAACGTCGAAGTACTGTAATTGGGCGAGTGCATTGTTTTTAGATTGATCAAGAGATCCTCGCAACAAGTACCTTCTCTCAGTCGAAAGAGGCATACATGTCGAAAAGAGGCACATTCCTAAATCCTTACGAGTTGCATTTTTCTCACGTGCCCACACAAAGGGAGAGGACTTAAGGACTTAAAATTACGGAGAGTTCCAAGCTCAGAGTACTAATAAGACTTGGGCTCTAGTTCTAATAAGAGAAAGGGAGTATCCATGTGTAGCATAAAAAAGGGTATAAAGGATCTCCAGGAGAGGAAGAAAAGACAGGGTGAAATAAGAGAAAGAAAAAAAGACTAAAGAACGAACCTCTCACTCGCTCCACTCCAACGCCAATTGCAATCTCAGAATAGTGAACGGACACACTCAATCCTTCAAATAGCTTGCTTTGAATCCCCTTTCCCTAATCCCATCGCCTTGCTGCAGGTCTCAACAAAGGCGCTTGCCACCTGCTCTTCCCACAAATCGATATCGAATGTCCCAGCCTGTGTGTCGACTGCCACGACCATTTTATCTTTTGTTACGTTCAGCGCCGTGATTTGATTTTGAGCGACCGAGACGGAACGAATGGCCCGCATTGACTGGGTGCTGTTGTTCTTTTCGTCGTCCTTCTTCTCGCTGCCATCCAGGAAAACGATTGTGAGGGTTGGTCCCGAGTCCACAAGTGCCACGATGATTGAACAAAGGTACCATCTCGCGCTCCACAAGAACCCGGTCACCCTTCTTCTTGCAGACCCTTCGTAAACGAAGCAATTTGTCATCAATACATCCCCGTGTGTGCCCATGATATCGACGCCGCTGGCAAGTCGTACTGCGGTATGGCTTTTGTTGCGGTCAGACGTAGTCTCAGCGGTGCTGGCCCCCATGGCTTTGCCGTGGTTGGACGCGGGGCCGATTTTGCCCGACTTGTGAAGACCAGCGCGCTGCTGCGAATCGCTCGCACTTTCCTCTTCGCCAACCTTCTGCAAGACGGCGTAGTACACGCGGGTGCCAACAACGGTCGTCGAGGTACCAAAGGACGTCAATGCGAGGGCAATGGTGAGGAGAATCATCTCGGCTTCTTTGGGCAATCCGCTCAATGTGAGGGATACGAGTCCGAGAACCAACCCGATGATGACATTGTACACTGCGAAGAGCACAGTTTTCGTCTCGTTGTATCGTGAGTACACGTCGCGCGTCGTGTAGGTGTACCGCAAGGCGACCAGGAGCTTGACCATGGCGTAGGCAAAGAGAGCCCAGGCATACCCGCTTTTGTTAGTGTAGCATCGCAGGACCTGCGTGCCACTTTCCTCCACATACATTGGCCGGAGCGGTTCGACCGAGAGCCAGATCGCGAGAAGAATAACATCCGGAATGTAAAATCCCAATACGGCCATTGCCAGATGGGTGTCTTTGAGGGCCATATTGCGTCTGTTCACCTATGTTCGTCAAAGAAAAAAGAAGGGCAAAGGGGGGGGGGAAAGGAAAAGCGGAAGCCAGATTGCGGTCTGTCAAAGTAGCATGGCGGCCGCACGGGTTTCTCACAACGACAATGTCGCGCCAGCCCCTTGGTAGACGGCGAATATCACATGTTCCTTTGCAGTGTAATTCCGTACCTTGTTGCGGAAAATTATGTTCAACCTGAACGCCTTCACAGCAATGCTGACGAGAACCAGGTGGATTCCGGTTGTGATAAGGACCGGAGTGGGCGTGCAGCTGGTACCTCTAGCCGCGGACAAGCTCGCTGAAATGAGCGCCGCAGCAATGGACATGGAACCCAGCAAGGTTGTACCCATGAAGACCCAGCTTGTGGACTTGAGACTCGACCGGAGTACCAGAAGCAGGAGCAGAAGCGCAAAGTTCCAGATGATGATCAGGGGTCCGAGCGCAAGACCGGCGGCCGCAGTGGATGAGTTCTCAAAGCTGCGGATAGGCAGGGGTACGATGTCGGATGGTCGAGTGGCGCTGCCGTCTCCGTATGTCGCGTTTGTAATCTTGTCCGTCCCATCCACCATGGCAATGAAACGTCTCGAGTCAGGTAGGGACAACGTTAGGTTGTATGCGGTGACGTTGAACTCGTAAATTCCGTACACTGTGGAAATGAAAGGGACGCCAGACACGTTCCTGACTTGCAGACCGTAAATCTGGTTCAAAGTTTGGTTCCGTGTGTACACGACGCGATCCAACGGAGGTCGTCGGTCCATATTGGTCGCAATGACATCGGGCGTGTAAGGCGATGCTTTGATCAATGCCTGGAACCCGTACGCCCACATTCGGAGAAGGTAATCGAAACGGAAACCCATGAGAATCAAGTGGATTCTCATAATCGTTGTCGAATAGTCCGCGGAGTCTGACCAGGCCCATTTTTCGTTGAGAACCCGGTCGACGATGAGCTGTCTGGTATCTTCACGGAAGATTTCATCGGCGCGGAACAAGCCTTTGTCTTCTCCTGAGAGGAACGTTTCCAGCGTGATTGCCGGTCCCGCGTTCGGGCTTATGAAGAAACTGTAGAACGAGGCGCGGTCGCCCAGCATGTCGTGAAGCAAGCGGAACGATTTCATGTTGCCCGCGCCGGTACTGAGAATGGTGGACAGCCGCGTGTTCTGGATCTGTCGGATGGTATCTTGGGTTGCATTGCCGCGTACTTGGATGGACGTGATCTTGATGTCGTTGGCGACTTCGTTTGCAAAGCTTTCCACAACGGTGTTGCTGTAAACATCGGGATCGTACAGGACAAGTGCGTTTTTGAATCCCAGGCGTTGGGCGGCTTTGAAGTACTGCAGAATGTAGAGTTCTGTGACTTGGGTCGCAAAACAGGGATTGTCTGGTGCGATGAGAATAGGACATTGGAATGTCAGCACCGGAATCCTGAATCCTGCAAAGGGCATACAGTTTGGTTCGGAAAATGACGGCGGGTTGTGTGAAGAAGCGAGAAGGAAACGAAGGTGTAAGAGTCGGATTCCAAATTTGCTAACGGAAAAGAAAACTAAGTGGATACTATCCGATACGGGATAACAGCAAATGCGTACCCCAGAGAATGTTGGTGAAGAAATTGAATAGATTTTGATTTCCGTGCATGGCAACGACCACGGCGACATTCTGTTGATGGCGCGGCCAAACAGAGAACGCAGAAAGGGGGGGGTACATGATGAATTTATTGTCGCAATGGAGAAAACCTTCAAAAAAAAACCGGAACCTCAAGAAAATCCCCCAAAATATAATCCGTTCCATATACCAACCTGCTGGATCAGGTCATTGGCGGCCTTGTACACCGCACTTTGCGTGTTGCTTTCCATATACGCCTGAACGATTTGGATTTCGAAGTCGGCGAGGACGCCTTCCTTCTGAATGTCGTTCATCGCCATTTTGATAAGGCCCTCGAACATGACAAAGAGCTCGTCGACGGACGTGGACCGAAATCCACCCCGGTAGGACTCAGCGAAGGCCGGGATACTGACATTGAGGTAGCCGATTTTGAGGGGTATTTTGTTCTGGGCGACGGCGGTGCGGGATGCAAGCACCGCGATGAGCAGCGTGAGGAACAATCCTGCTGCCCCGCGCATGCTGTCTGTGCTGAAAATTTCCTACGGCCTTGCAGACTTGTAACCTTTCCACCTTCGCCCGCGAAAGTTGAGTGGTGCCTTGTTTTGATATACCGGCTGGGAAACGTGATAGCCACAGTCTCGGATTTTTCTCGAAATCGCGGTGAATATTTGGGATTCATCTTTGTTCAGGAGTTTCGGCTTTGGTGAATATTTGGGATTCATCTTTGTTCAGGAGTTTCGGCTTTGGTGAATATTTGGGATTCATCTTTGTTCAGGAGCTTCGGCTTTGGAGGACATGTGGACATGATTGGTTGTTGCATTTCCAGACTTTCGCTTGCGACGTGCAAGCCATTTTCCTTCTTGATCCAATCTCCATGCTCAGTGTCGACTCATTCTCCTTTGACTGGGACTTGTTTGTTTCCTTCCCTGCGTTGCTCCGACTCCTCATAACACGATGAACGTGTGTTCGACTTTCGACAACATTTAAGCTCTTTGATGATGGAGAGGGAGCAGGAAAGGAGGGAGGAATAGTGTGTGGGTCAATTATATCTCCAATAAGGCAGCACATCACATCCTTCATTGCAAACCTCTGCCAATCACACATTTCTCACCATGCACACCTGGTTATCTATTGTTTGATTGCCGTCGGGAAACGGTTAAGC
>JADGJF010000205.1:0-28700 GCA_027596845.1 Quaeritorhiza haematococci | reverse complement strand
GCTGAGATGAGGGGAGGTGAGCGTATTTTTTCCTAGATTTCAGGTGTTGATGAATTTTTGGGGGGGAATCGAAAAATGTGGGCAAGTTTATAACGTTACAGCTAAAATGAGGTCCGATCACACAAGATGGATTTTTGGGTTGTCGGAGCTCGAGAAATGGGGTGCTCTCACAGCACCCTCATATTGATAATTCCAACAATCTCATTGGTCAGATTCGATTTTTTACCCAAATAGGAAGGTGAGGTTACCCCGTCTCTTTGTCACACAAACAAATGTGACCCCCAGCCACAGGACTGGTGACTTTCCCTCTTCTTTTGACCCCGCCGCCTCCAACTGTCGCCGACTTTGCGGAAAAGAATACGACACGGCACCATTCAACGCGCTTTTTGTGGTGGATACTCCGGCGGCAGTGGATCATCTGTCACCGTCGGACACCTCTCAACCCAATTCTTTGAACACTTTGAGTCATCTTGCCCTGTGAACACGTGCATATCCACAAATGCCATCACATCGAAACAGATATCGAAAGCGCAACTCAGTTTTCTCCTTCATATGACCGCCTGGTGAAGTTCCATTTGCGAAATCGACTCCGGAACAGACAGTACACTTGATCCTGGCTTTCCTGATCCGGATTCGTATGAACACGTTTTTGTCCGAGGCATGGCCATGTGTAGTTGCTGTTGGAGGGTGGTCCAGCACTTGCTTTTCCTCTGTCCAATACGCCCCAAATTACGTCATTCAAAGGGTGATGCGTATATGTTTGGATGAGCGGCGGGGATGGGTGCCTCCCACTCTAGACGCATCAGAGCACCAAGGTCGTTTCCCGAGTGCCGATCTTCAGAGTAACCGTCCAGGCAACCGTCTTCCTCATTCACTGGGCTCGAAGATCACGCTCGTCTGTTGTTGTTCCAAGCGTCTTCGGTTGTAAACGGAACCACTGGAGATAAATACAGGGCGGATACGGTCAAGGGGATGCTAGTTGAACCACTGCAGAATGCTAGATCTTACTTGGAACATCCGATGTTTGTG
Source organism: Quaeritorhiza haematococci (assembly GCA_027596845.1). Taxonomy (NCBI): domain Eukaryota; kingdom Fungi; phylum Chytridiomycota; class Chytridiomycetes; family Quaeritorhizaceae; genus Quaeritorhiza; species Quaeritorhiza haematococci. Next base: position 27,671 of record JADGJF010000205.1, on the reverse strand, counting down.
TGTTTCCTTGTATGTAGTCTCAATGCCCGAAGTCGCCGTTCTTCGTCCTCTCCCATGCTATTGCTGGGCCGCACTCGGTGACGTTAAGATGGCAAATCCTGTATTCAGGTATTTTCGTTGGAATTTACTGGCGCCTGGGACGAGATTTTCGTATTCAGTGCCAGTTTTAAGAACAGGCGATGGAAATGTGGAATTGGAGCGATGCTGAGCTTCCCTCACCCTACAAGTTGTTAGCATCCAAAAAGCGCGTGCCTTCAAATCTACGGGTCTCAACTACAAATACAGTTTTTCATACAACAAAGACAGCCCAATTAGAGGTTTTTCTTATCGTCATCACTCTTCCCAAAACTACTTCTCATCCCAAACCCATCCTTCAATCTCCGCAGCACCCCCAACCCAATAACCTCCAATTTAGTCATTTCCCTCCTCATTTTTTGAACCCGCGCATCCATTTCCGAATGTCTCTTTTCGCTCGATGCTCGACCAGAAGCCGGTGCATCCCTATCCTGTTCATCTTCATTTGCACCATCAACATCCGTCTTCTCCTCGGCCACAGACCCACCGGACGGCTGAGGGAAACACTCTTCCTCAACCACTTTCCAATCCTCCTGACTTGCTCTCTCACGAATAGAACTCCACAACTCCTGCGGTCCACCGCGTCCCCCTCCAATCCCATCATCGAATCCTCCACCGTCCATGCCCATGCCCATGCCCATGCCCATTCCACCATCGAAGTCGTCAAAGGTTCTTGTGGAGGTCGGAGATGAATGCCGTGATGGGAATGGAGAGAAGCGGGCGTCGATGCGGAGGAAGGGGTTGATTTGGGATTCTTCTTCGAGGGTTGAGGGGACACAGGCTAGTTTGAGGAGTTTGCATTCTTCGGCGTGCTTATATTTGAACTGGGAGGGAGAAGGGATGGGAACGGATTCCATTTAGATCGATGCTTATAGTAGATGTAAAAAAAGCTATTTTCACTCAACCGACCCCTGGAAGTTACGACCGAGAACCTACCTGCAAAAGCATATTTCCCGGCTCCATCTCCCTGGCAAAGGACAAGTTCGAATACGCGTACTCGTGCCCGGGCCAAAGCAGCGTTCGCGATCCGATGGAAAATGAAGCAGCGCTCTCGCTTGATGATGCACCAGGGCGATGCTTTCCGGAGGTCTTGAGCCTCTTTCTGATAAATTTGTGCAGATCGAGAGAAGTGCCTTCGAAGAATTTGCCTTTTGATTCCAAAATTGAGGGATTTGGGAGGTGTGAGGACATATGCAGGTAGCATATTGTGAGATCATTGGCCCTCCTGCCGACTGAAGCAGTCTTTCCTTATGGTGCAATCCTGTAATGCAAGCGGACTAAGCCTGGCACTAAGTCAGGTTCTACTCACCAACGCCACCAACGAAGAACGCGTCTCCAGCAAATAGCGAGGGAACAGTTGGGTCTCGCCACAGGGGTAAGGGACCAGGTCCTCGTCGTCGTTCGCTGGAATCGTCACCAACAACCGCAGCAGCATTCTTTTTGCATTCTGAATTGCACCCAACCATAAGAAGAACAGTAGATGAGAACTTGAGATTGGACCCGCAACTGGGAAATTCAGAGGATCTGAGGGGCGCTCACATACCTGATGCATCGAAATCTGGAGGTAACGATGCTTCAATGTCGAAATAGTACATGACATGGCCTTTGGTATGCCATGGGGCTGATACAACTCGGAATACCATCCTTCCAACCTGAACGAAACGAAGGCAACATGATCAGCGGATGCAATGAAAAACAACCAAGCACCAGGATGTCACTCTTTCGCAACTTTCAAGGACATGGAAAATTTCAAACCTTGATCAAATCCCCGTCATCCACAAGCCGGTTAACACCTGTATACCACCGCTTCCACCACGATCCAAAGTCCAGCTGCCCGCCATAGATTGGCAATTCAACCTGCTCTTCCACGAGTGTATTCTGATCATCTGAAGCAGACGTGTCCGAAATCAGCGATGCCGTTGAAGATGAAGCGGATGTTGTGGCTGTGGAAGAGAGGATACTGGGGAGGTGGATATGTTTCCGTTTCTTGTGATTCTGTGGTTCGGTTTGGATGGAGAGGGCGTCTCTCAGAGATACATTTCCGGCGCTGTGGTCCCAGTGGCCGTGGGTGGTTAGGATGGCTCGTATTTGTGCGGGTTTGGAGGATGTTGGTGATAGCAGGAAATCGGCTTCGAGGGTGTCCAGCACCAGTTGTGGGTCTGAAAGTCAAGGGATTGGTTTAAGTTTCTCCATCGCAGTCAGGTCAAGGTAAACATGACCGTTAGGCGAGATTAAGTAGTGTGGCAAAAGCATAAGTGAGCAACTCACCCACGGGATCTATCGCTACAGCAACGCCTGTCCATGATATTACAGGGAGAAGGTAGTATCGTTAGCCCAAAGTAGCATGAGAGTGCCAGTAGTTCCATATCTCGAAGAGGGTGTCAGGGAATAGAAGACACGTTTGAACAATGCCCACCTTGCTCTACGTCGACGACGAGGTATGCGTAGTTATCGTCGCGCACAGGAACAGGTACGATCCTGAAGGGCCCGCCCTCATAAACATTCCTATCCCGATGCACACGAACATGCGGTTTGCGGATATATCTGCTCTTCTTCTTTCCCTCTTCCTTCTCGACTTGTTTGTTCCCAGCCGCACTCCCTTCTCCTTCACCGTCATTACCCCTTCTCTTCTTTTGTTTCTTCCTGCGTCCGCAGCACTTCCTCCAAAGTTTCGCACACACCCCCGACCCGGAATCAACCTCCTCGTCGTCGTCGCCTTCAATAATTTGGATAGGTGTCGAAGTGTAGACCATGTAGTAGTATCCGAGGGGAGATTTGAAGACCTTGTAGAGGGCCCGCATGATTTGGGCACGCGATATGAGACCGGAACGAGCGCCCATGATGAGAACGATGGGGGGTACGGCGATGATTGAAGAGAAGAGAGCGAAGGAGCGGAGTATGGGTAGCATGAGAGACAGAGAGCGTTGGCTTTCCACTGAAGGGGGCTTTCTGAAGGGCTTCAAGGTTTCGGTATTTGTGACCAGGTGCGACGCCCCCTTTCTTTGGTATATGCCGCATACCAGGAAATTCAACCTTAGCGAAGTTGATTTCTGGAATTGTACCTAGCTTGGTGTGAAAACTCTAGTTGTGTTCGAAAAGTTCGAAAATCCACTTCCGAACCATGGCATCCACTGCTGCTGCTGACTCCGCAACCTCCCCTGCAACCACAACGACAACAACCACCGCAGCCTCACCCATGTCTGCGTGGATTATCGGCGGATCAGGTATGCTGTATTCAGCTCTTAAGACCTGCTTTTGCTTTTTGCTTGCCCTCCCTAGCTCTCACTCTACGTTGAAACCCACCCATATCAGGATTGGTTGGAAGGAAAGTTATCAGGGAGCTCCTCGCCAGCAACAAGTTCTCAAAAGTCACCGTCATTGGGAGGAGAGCTCTTCGCGACGATGAGCAGCATGACTTTGTCAACAAGGACAAACTGGTGGGTCTTCGTTGGGTCTTCGCAGCATAGAGCAAAGGCAACGCGCGACGAGTTGAACCTCAGCAAGGGCTAATTGTACGCTGCTTAATCTTTTCAATGCAGGTTCAAGTGCAAGTGAACTTTGATAAACTTGACGAACGTAAGCCGAATGGAGTTTGGTGACCGTCATGTTTTACCTTTGTGGAAAGAGGTCTGACACCTGTTTTCTTCCATGGTGGTCCTAACAGATAAAGATGCTTTTGGTGGACACGAGTAAGTGTTTTTGCCTGCATCGTCTTCAGATGATCATTTGTGGGAAGCGTATCTAACATTCCCTCTACTTCCAGTGTCGGTTTTGCCTGCCTTGGCACCACACGCGCCGACGCAGGTTCCGCTGAAGCCTTTTACCGCATTGATCATGACTACGTCCTCAACTCGTGCAAGCTTTACCAGCAAATGAGCGGGGCCTCTTCATCCTCTCCCAAATCCACCCACGTCCTCCTCGTTACGGCTACAGGGTCCAACTCCAAATCTATGCTCCTCTATCCCCGCACAAAGGGCGAGATCGAAGAGCACTGTGCCGACATTGGGTTGACGAAACTCTCAATCTTCAGACCCGGTTTCTTGATTCCGGATCCGAACGAGGCCAGGCCCCGAAGGCGGTTACTGGAAGATATCGCAGGCAAGGCGCTTGATTTGATAGGCAACCCGAAATCGATGGCAGTGAAAACATCAGATGTTGCCAAATCTATGAGAATTATTGCCGAGAAAGGTGTGGGGCCACCGAAGGAGGGTGAAAAAACTATCGTAGAGGCTTACGGCAATGAGGACATTATTCGATTTGCCACAGGGCTCTGATTTTATATGGTTATGTCATAATAAGACTTGTCGAGGACTAACCATAACATCATACAGTAGTCCCTGGATTTTTGGTCGTAAAAAAGGTTTTGTACCATTCCACTCAAGTGCTCTCTGGCTCTTCGCAAAGTCGAAAGATTCCAAATGGATGCAGCATTGGACAAATAGTTTGGACAGCTGTCTGAGATTTCCCAGATTTTTCTGAGTCCGCTCTGCAGTCCGCTTGTAATACCCCTCCTCATGAACCAATAGGAAAAAAGAAAAAAAACTGAAGCTCTCCTAGTTCTGGCCGCTCTCCCCCCGACTCTCCCACACGCAACCAAGTCAAGAAAAGAAAAATGACAGCCGACTCTATATCGGTCGGCCTTGAGATCCTCTCTACGGAGAATGCAAACACCGTCGCCGCGGTTGCTCAGCAAACTGGGTACTCCTACGCTGTCGTCCCGCTCGTGCGACCAAACTACGACCGGCTTTTGGTGGGCTCGTCTTCTTCAAGCGTAGATCTGAAGGGTTCTGAAGGAAGAAATGGGGATGGAGATGTTGTTATGAAGGGCATGGCTGCTGGACAGCAGGTGCAGCCAGTTGAGAACGCAGGGGAACCGTTTTTCCCGGTTGATGTGGTTGTCGACAACACAGGTGAGCTTTGAGGACGGGATAAGGGGATATCGATGTCGGGCAGCACAATGTAACCTGCTCGGAGGCTTGACAAAGATGGACGTACGGGAGCGCGGCAGGCATTCTACGTGCGCTCTCGTGGATCGTGAAGGCTGTTGGACAATTTCACACCAGCACACTTTTCGCTTCCAACTGAAGCTCTGATGTCTCATTTCATTCATTTTCATCCCACTTATACTCAGACAACATTACGTTCCTTGTCGGCGCGATCTCCACCCACCTTGAGCTCGACTCCCCTGATCAAACGATCCGACGGAACTCCGAGATTTTGCTCAAACAAGAATGTCAGTGGGCTGGATATCTTGGCTTCTCAACCGTCCTCTTCCCTCCACCTCCTCTTGCCGTGCGGAAACAACCTTCGGGACACGATGATGCGTCGGCCGCCCCTGCTTCGTTGTGTGTCAATTACGCACGGTGCTTGAATACGATGTTGGAGCAGCTGGCTTTTGCGCAGGTGTGTTGAGTTGGAGAGTTGGGTTTGGGGGTGTGCACGCGGCCATCGAGGAATGATGTTGGTGGGTATGGCGATTTGATATGTGTAGAGAGGATGCTCTCGCGAGAAAGTGTTGCTGAATGATCATACTTCCATTTCACACATAGTGCTGGGTCCGAATCCCCCTGAGTCGCCCAGACGCATGGCAGCAGTGGAACATGATCCGCATGCTCTGCGATCACAACCCCCGACTCGGAATCGGTATGTCTTTTCCAAGATCGAGAACTGAGAGAGATCATCCGATGTGCTCATTCACCAACCTGGAGTTCGCCTTGTGCATCCATCGCCTCACTCATTCCACCCCTCTTTTTCCAATGCTTTTCGGTGATCAGCCCTAGATTTACGAGATGCCAGTGTACCTGCCCCAGGCCCTCTCCTCGACCGATGGCTCGCCGAACCAATCCGCGCCGTGTTCATGCCAAGGGAGACGTTTTTGACGAATGCGAAGGGGTACCCCGTGTTGCCGAAAAAGCACCAAGCGTTCGTGCGATCGATGATTGAGGTTCGTTTTCTTTTATTATCGACAGGACACTTTTATGCTGCCGTCCCTGTCTCTCTTCTGTTCAAGCAAAGCAACAGCCTCTCTTAACTAAACCATCCAAAAACAGCGTGGTTTCAACCAATTCGTCGTCACCATCACAACTCCAACAGACACGCACCCTTCCGGCGGTGTCCAGGCATATCAACAGTATCTTCATCACCTCCAGAAAACCATGCCAGAGCCGGATGTTATTGAGAAGTTCTCGACGGGTTATCATGAGTAAGTTTTCATCTTGCGGGATGGGGAAATCGGATGGGAAGCATCTTCAGAGGCAGTTTTTTGGTTTCTGAGACTTACGCATTGTCTGCTTCTTTTCATGCGGTTCTTCGTAATATGACAGTTATCTCCAAGCACCCCTTCAGGTATGAAACGAGCCTTCATTATGAAAACGTCACCCGAGAGTCTGACCCCTGATTACCTACGTTCACCGCTGACCCTTCTCGACTCATCTTTGCTTCTCCTACCCCCTCAGCCGCTTATGGACAACCTTGAATCGGCAACTTACGAAGTCTTTGAGAAGGATCCCATCAAGTACCGGGAATACGAACGTGCCATTCGCCGCGCTCTGGAAGATCGTGTGCCTGCAAACTCAGATCGCGTCACGTAAGTGCGGAAGAGAAGGAAACATCGTGGATGTCGGTATTCCATTACCCTGTGATTAACCCGTCCGTAATCCGTACACCTCTTTCCCTGGCCCCTCCATCAAAACGATAAATGCAACTGCTGTCTCAAAGCGTGATCATGGTCGTTGGAGCAGGCCGTGGACCTCTCGTCGAGCGGGCTCTTCGTGCTGCTGAAGCGGCACAACGGAAGGTGCGGTGCTATGCGGTTGAAAAGAATCCGAATGCTGTGGTAATGTGAGTATGCAAATATTTGAGGTTTGATCGCATATTTGCATCGAAACGTCTATTTGTTGTTGAACCATGCTGTTGTTTTATATTGACAACACCTCATCTTCGGCTTTGGTAAAGATTGCGATCCAGGAAAGCCCGCGAATGGGGCGACAAGGTGCAAGTCGTGCACTCGGACATGCGGTACTGGGATGCACCTGAAAAGGTACGGAAATGCAAGATCGAGAGGCACAGATCAGAGTACCATCTTGGCCTAACTTGACTCCAGACTGTTCGCAATGCATCTGTGATTGTATTGTGGGCCGGTGGACCCTGCGTGGCAGGTCACGCTGTTGTGGACTGAGTATTGAAGATACTTTGTTTCTTGATTTTCAACAGGCGGATATTCTTGTGAGTGAACTTCTCGGGTCGTTTGGAGGTATGTTGCGTTTGATGGAATCGTGTTCTTAAAATGAAGATTTGTGGTTCTGTTTGTTCGTTGGTACCTAATATCGCCATACTCCTTTTCTTGGAAAACTAGACAACGAGTTGTCGCCGGAATGCTTAGACGGAGCTCAGAAGTTCCTCAAAGGTGAGCTGCCTTTCCGGCGTTTTCCGATCTGTTGATTTTTCTGATTTGTCTATGATTACATCTCAACCGTCTCATAATCGTCTAACCCACTTTGTTTGTATCGTATGAATGTGTTAGACGAAGGGATATCTATACCGAGCAGCTACACGGCTTATGCCGCTCCCCTCTCTTCTCACAAACTTTACAACGAGGTCGTTTCGTTCAAGGACTTGGCGCACATGGAGACGCCATACGTGGTCAAATTCCGGAACGCGCATGTGTTGTGTATGTTTTCTCATATCTTGCCGTATGCCTCTGTCCGTCATAGTTCATAGTCGACAAAGGTCAATGTTCTTACGATCTTCTTCCTCGTTACAGCGGAACCCGCACCCCTTTGGACTTTTGATCATCCTAACCGGGATCCGCATGCGGAAATCCGGCCCGGCACGCCGACGTTCAATCAACACAATACCCGATTTGCACATGTGACGTTCAGAGTCGCACCACCATCGAACTTGAACAACTCTAAAGCCTCCGAGGGTGCCGCGACGGGCGACAACAGCGACGCGGTGGCGGATACTGCCGAAGCTGGAGCGGGGGACGCGAGCTATGTCATGGTAAGGGCAGGCGACCTACATAAAAGAATTATTCCATTCGTGGATAAATGGCTGATTGCTGAGTTGGAACTGCTCTGGTTTTCTCGAATTGCAGCATGGGCTTGCGGGATACTTTGAAGCAACGCTCTACAAAGAAGTGATGATTAGCATCCACCCGCGAACGCACTCGCCGGATATGTTCAGCTGGTTCCCAATATTCTTCCCGATCCGGGTAAGTTGACGTGAACTGACCGTCGCCAATCTTTATTCGGTCTTGGTCTTTTAAGACTTTGCCCGCAAGCAGTTCCTAATCGATCATGTTGCCATTTTTTTTTCAATCCGACAACACCAGATGCCGATATACCTCCCTGCCAACTCGCTTGTCGATGTATGCTTCTGGCGGGTAAGCGACGCCAGCAAAGTATGGTACGAATGGAGCGTGATCCCGCGTATCCAGCACCAGCATCAGCGTATTGCACGACCCCTCTCGTCGTCGTCATCTGCACAGCAGCAGCAAGTCAAGTCCTCTGTATCATATGCAAAAGCAATGAAGGGTGGAAGTTCACCAGCAAACGTCGATGGAAGAGTTGAGGAGCAAAAGGTCGAAGTGGCTGCTGGGGTTCCGGAGGCGATTATTGGAAATACGAGTGTACTGCATAACCCGGGAGGACGGTCGTATTGGATTGGGCTGACATCGTGAGGCCTAGAAAGTTCTGGGTTGCTTCATCAGCCTAATTTGTTCGAGAAAGTCAAAGAAACATCATATAGAAGTCGTGAGAAAAAACAAAGCTTCAATGCCCCCTGATTTTTTGAAAAAAATGTTGTTTGCGGGGAGGGGGGGGGTGGTCTTGTTCTAATGACAGTGAGGAGTCACTGTAACTTGATCTGGAGGGCTGCAAGAGCGAGAACAGACCGCGGGATGATAAGAAAGCAAGTGGGGAAAAACGAAGGCGGCGACGTTGAGGAGTGGGCATTTGCATTTCAGCAGAGCACAAAGATATTAGAGGTTAGTTCCAGGCCTATATCCGCGTTTGGCGTTGCCGACATGCATTACACTTCAAATTCCCCCAACTTCTTCCTTTGGGAATTTGAAACCACATGACCTCAACCTGACCGTGGGCTTGCATCTTTGCACAACACTTTGTGCGACGCCCTCAAAGAGTGGTCAGAAAAATTGTGGGGTAGGTGGGGTAAAACGAAAGGAGAGAGGAAAGGAAAACTCCCTTCTTGACCCTTTTTGACCATTTTCAACATTCTCAACGACTCGCGAACGCGAACGCCCGCCCGAATCTTGAAAAGAGCGGCAGCATATCACTTGAAAAGAGCGACGGAATATTATCCAAGGTGAGATCCGCAACTTCATCACCAGAATTCCTTTTTATGTAGCTAAATTTGTAAAGTGACTTACAAAATTGAATTCCGAAAGACTCACACTTCTCGTTTCGATACTCGTTCGATCATCACACAGGCAGAGACGCTAGATAGTAAAGGGAAACAAAGCGAAAATGTTCCGTTCTGTCGTCGCGCCTTCAAACGCCGCGACGATGGCATTTCTCGAGAGATTTGCGACACGGGTTCCTCAAGTCGGTTCCTCATCAAAGTCTGCAGCCGGTGGAGCGAGGAGACGAGTCAGCACTGGGTTTGCAACGGTAGTGGAACCAAAATGCTGTACACCTGCGCGATCGATATCTTCGTCGACAAAGTGTCAATACGTGCGGAGAAATGCGTCCACACCTCGCTTGCGTCTCGGACGTGGCTCTGTTCTCACCTCGACTTTCGAGAGGACACTCACCACGACTACTGCCACATCAACATCCAAAGATGCGCGAACAATGCCCACCACGTTGGTACTGGGCGTCGTCGGTGGCGTTCTGTGTGTCCTCGGCGTTGGCACGCTCCTGTCTTGGCCTGTCCATAGCGACGGTGAACTCAAACTCTTCTCCAAAAATTCGACTGACGACCTGAACGGGATGAAGCGAGATACCCTCACAGCCGGCTCATCCGCAGGTAAAGCCCTTCAAAAACGCCAACGTCAGTTGGAAGCCGAGAAGAAATCAAACAGTGATGATTCTCACAAACAACTTGTTGTTGCGGGTGGGTCGCCTTCGGATGTGACGAAAGCAACACACACTCCGAAAGCTGAGGAGAAGGGTAAATTGTCGTCGCCGCCACCGAGGCCGGATCTCCCTACCTACTCGCGAGACGAGGTCGCGCTACATCAATCGAAAGAGGCGGGAGGGATTTGGGTCACGCATGGAGACGCCGTTTACGATATCACGGAGTTTGTTGAGATCCATCCGGGTGGGAAGCTCATTATGCTGGCTGCAGGGAAGTCGGTGGACCCTTTCTGGGCCATTTTTGCTGTCCATCAGAACGCGGAGATTGCTGACTTGTTAGAGTACTACCGTATTGGAACTCTGGCAAAGGCGTCATCGTCGGCGGCTGATTCATCTGCGGATGATTCCAAATCAAAACAGATGGCCGAACTGTTTGCGATGGATCCACCACGGGACCCGGCTTTGCGGGTTCATTCTCGGTACCCAGCGAACATGGAGTCGCCCCCCGAAGCACTGGATAACGACTTCTACACTCCTAACAGCCTCTTCTATGTTCGACACCACTTGCCCGTTCCGAAGATTGACATGAACTCCTTCAAACTTCGCATCAGCAACACGCCAGAATCTGAGGAAGTTCACCAAACAGAAACGGAACAACAAGCGCTCCCGAAGAAAGAAATGTCGATATCCGTCGAGGACCTCAAATCCCATTTCCCGGAACACAGCATCACGGCGACCCTCCAATGCGCAGGCAACAGAAGGGCGGATATGGCGGCCCAAAAACCAGTACACGGGCTCAAGTGGGAACTGGGTGCTATTGGCAACGCACGATGGACCGGTGTCCGCCTCAGTGACGTGATTAAGTCTATGCTTGCGGAGCATGGAGGTTTTGAAGCTGTTGTTGACCCGTCGACTTTCCAACCCAAGACTTCGATCCGCCATGTCTGTTTCGAGGGTGCGGATGGCTACGGTGCATCAATCCCGCTCGAGAAGGCACTTCGGCATGGAGGTGACGTTCTGATCGCCTACGAAATGAACGGGGAACCTTTGCCCCGTGACCACGGATACCCTCTTCGGCTTGTCGTCCCAGGCCACGTCGCGGCTCGCAGTGTCAAGTGGCTCAACAAGATCTACCTCAGCACCGACGAATCACCTTCCCACTGGCAGCAGCGGGATTACAAATTACTTCCCCCCAACAAGGCCGCAGCAGACGCCTCCGATTACGAAGGAAAGGAAGCGATGCAGGAAATGCCTGTTCAGTCTGCAGTGTTGCACCCCGTCAAACAGAGCAAGTTGGAGATCAACCTGGATTCGCAGGCTCCCGCTTCTGCCACTGTGGATGTAAGCGGCTACGCATGGAGTGGCGCTGGGCGTGGGATCTATCGCGTGGATGTTTCTGCGGATGGTGGGAAGACTTGGATGGAGGCAAACTTGACACGTGAAAAGGATGTTATCCGGCAGATGCAAGAACAACAACCATCGTCGTCAGTACCGTCGCCTCCTGGACGCAACAGGGAGTGGGGATGGACCAAGTGGAACGCCCAGGTTCCCTTGCCTTCCAACGTTGTCGACTCGTTACAGCAACTCAAACAACAACAGCAGCAACAGCAGCAGAAGCAAGGTGGAAGCGGCCCAAAGACCTGCCACGATTTGAAAGGGGATTTCGTGGAGATCGTCGCGCGGGCTGTGGATACGAGCTACAATGTGCAGCCCGAGAAACACGTGTACAATGTGAGAGGTTTCTTATCAACTGGGTGGCATCGCGTGCCGGTGAAGGTTGCTGGTTGTTCAACTTTCTTCAAACAAGCGCAACAGCAGCAGTCTGCGGAAGCGGCGAAGGAAGCAGCCGCAACAGCTTGAATGTGATCAAATGGCTACTGTCTTTCTCCCTCCTGAACATTGAACATTGTGCTCCTTCTGTTTTTTTTCTGCCACTGAGGACCAGATTTTGCCCTTTTCTGTAGACATACTCTTCTTATATGCGTGGGCCTGAGAGGTGGTCCTTGTCGTGTATTCAGATCTTCTTTTTTGAACTTGATTCCTCCGTTTTGTTTTATTGGCTTCGCGCTGAAGCTTCTATGCATCTATTTATCCTTTAAAGTATTAAAGAACGTCTCGTAAATAAGTGAATTGAATTGAAATGAATTGAAATGAAACTTGCGAATGATTCGACCATTTACGAAAATCTGACTGCATCGAAGTGCCTTTTGTGTTGTTTTTTGTGTAAAGATTCAACCAACTCAACAGGTGGCCACTTCTGCTTCTTTTGGCGTGTGAACAAATCGGATAACAAGAATATGAACAAGAAATGAAACCATTGGACCTGTACACCGCATTTTTGGGGCGAGCAACATTCATGCCCACATGCCGGGCGGCCCGGTCTCCGCCGAGCTGGCTGTGAAACCGATCGGAAGCCTGATCGGAAGCCGAGTGAGTCACCTGCTGTGTGACGAGTTCTGCCTCCAATTTCAAACTCAATTTCAGCTCCTTTTATAAAATAGCTTTCTCGTTCATCTGGACTCGTTCACAAGTCAGAGATGTCAGCCGCCCACTCCCAACCGCCGTGCTGGCCGCCCCTCCCACCCAACGCCGCAACCGCCTCCTCCTGGCAATACATCTACATCGAGCCTTCCGAATCCAAATCCGTCCTCTTCAAAAACACAAGCCCCATCCCACCCTCCGCTTTACTCAAACTGATGAAAGGCCACGTCGCCGAGGACATGGACGATCGCTGGTGCCATTACTTCGACGTCAATACGAGTACGGTGCATCTGTGCCGCAGCTGGACGGGGTTCGTGATCTTCCAAGTCAAGCTCAAGCCGATTTTCGTTTCTTCTGGGAGTTCGGAGGCGAAGGAGGGGGAAGGGATGCAAGAGCAGGAACATGGGAAGACGGTCGAGAAAGGGGGAAGTGAGGGAGAGGATAATGCTGTTGGTGCGGAGGTAGAGGAGATCTTGGTATCGAGGGACGTGGAAAAGTACACCTCGACGGACGATAAGCAAGACGTGGAGTTGGTTGCTAGGTTGTTGAAATTGCCGGTCGTATATCCGTGGTGGAACGTTAGTGGAGGAAGCGATGCCGGTGGCGGGGCACAGGAGCATCAAAAGAAGCAGTTCTTGTCGGGGATATGGGGTGGACTTAAAAAAAAGGCTTGATGGTAAACTAATTCAGCATCGGATGTGGTCTAGGCGACAATAATTCATGTTCTTCTTCCAGCAAAAACAATTTTAACTGTTTTAGAAAGCGTGTTTGAACTGCTAGCTTCTCTTCTATGTATCATCCGTCAATGTATTCAAGCATTCAACACTTCTTGCCAACATCGAACATGTTTGCCTTCCAGTTTCCAACCTCTACGTAGTCCTTGATCTACCATTTACCCTCCCAAACCGGAAATCCGAGTTCTTTGCTATTCGAAGCACCACATTGATAGCAGCACCCCTGCGTGACTCCCTTGTTGTATTCATAGCAGCGCGCGCACATCATCGTCCCTTTGCGAGAAGGCCTGTACTGGTGCCTGAGGGGATCCTTGGTTGGCGATGGTGTTTGAGAGGTGGCGACAGTGGTGCTGCCGGGTTGCTTTTCAGCCGTGGTGGTGGGGCCGGTGGTTTGTGGAGTGGATGCTGATCCACGTCGGTTTGAGGTTGCCGTTGGTGTGGTGGAAGTTTCAGACATGTTCGTGTGGCGAGGGTGAATGAGACAGGTGCCGAGGTCCAGCTGCAAGGCGTGTCCGGAACCGATCCAGAGGTGGGTAAACTTCAGCTCTCAGAGGGAAGCTTATATGTATGAGCCCTATGTGCAGAGATTGTCCATCATCTGTCAGCTGTTTGTCAATGAATTGTCTGGTACATGACGTGTACTGAACACCTTTTGTCAGACGAAAAAGCAAACACACAAAAACGATGTCTGGGGTGTTCACATGCTGTACAGGCTGCGAAAGATGGCTACTGTTTTGTTATGCTCCTCTTCGCCCAATGCAGTCGGCGCCGATGCCTGTCTCTAACAAATTATTATGCAAGTAGAATCAGAGTGTCAACCAGAGTGTCAACATCCAGATTCGAACCTTCAAACCACCCTTTTCCAACGTTCCAAAAAAAAATTAATTATTTTTTTGAGAAGTCGCTGTTTGCATGCTCATGCTGCGAGGCTGGCTGCGTGGTGTGCATGTGCGCTGCACTAGGACCCCGATGATCCTGAGAGCTGACGTGGAAGTCGTGGATATAATTTGGCGTCGAGCATATCCGGCTATATAAAAAGATGTCCGCATGTGGCAGTGTCACTATCACCATCAGTAGAATCCCATCTACTTCCACATCTACTTCCACGATCTAATTATCACCTGAAGACAAGATGAGAAGCATCGAATTCGTCGCCCTCCTCGTCGCCGCCGCTGTTGCATCGACCTCCGGCGCAAACGCCGTCGCAATCAACAGCCACGGACAGCACGGCCAAGTCCTCCGTCCGGTCGGTGGGAAGCATTCCTTCTCTGGGCACCAGCAACATGGTCAGTCGCACTGGACTCCTGGCCATCAGCACCATTTTGCAAAGCGCGAAGATCTCGCATCTGCCACTGAGGAATCCGAAGCTGAATTCACGACAGAGGGGTATGGGGGGAAGCTGAGCATCCGGCCGATCCACGGTCAGCATGGTCAACATGGCCAGCGCCAGAACTGGAATCAACACGGCCAGCAGCACCACTTCCAAAAACGCGACGACATCCAGTCAGCTGGCGAGGAATCTGACGGCGAATTCACAACGGAATCTCAAAAGTTCAAGGGCGGCAAGGGCCATTCCGTCCACATCCAGCCCATCGGTCAACACGGCCAGGGTCGTCAGTTCGGGCAGCACGGGCATCAGCACCACTCCCAAAAGCGCGATGACATCCCCTCCGCCGGCGAGGATGTACAATTTGACGGCGAGTTCACCACGGAATCACACAAGTTTAAAGGTGGCAAGGTGGCTCACCATCGCAACGGGCACAACCAACGTCAGCAAGGGGGATTGCAACAACGGATTCACAAGCGTGGGGGTGGGGGTGGTCGTCGTCACCATGACAACCACCAACAGCAGCATCAACAGCAGCAACAGCAGCAGCAACAGCAACAGCAGCAGTCGCAGTTCCAGAAAGGTGTGAACCAGCAACGCATCCACAAACGTGGTGGCAATGGGCGTCGTCACATCCAACAGCAGCAGCAACAACAACAACAACAAACAGGGAAATTCGGTTCCTGGAACGGCCAGCAACAGCAACACTAAGCGGCGGCGCGATGGAATGCTATTAGAGATGAGGAATGCGATTTGATGAACTTGACAGATCTAGATTATAATTATAATTATAAGTTATAGTTGAACATTTCATTCAGAAATCATAGATGATAGAAACGAACAATTCGATAAACACAAAATGGTAGAAAATAAAGTCAATAAAACAGGTAGTGAACGAAATGCTCAGACATCTGTGGAAACTGATGCCGAAATGAAAAGTCAGAAAGGAGGTGTGTGATGTTTTTGTGACGTTGAAAAGCGCAGCTGTTGGAATTCACGCACCCAAGATGAGAGAGCGCGTACTTGGAATGATGATCGCAAAAGACTGGGAATCTTTCTGATGCCCACTTCCGTTCCGCCCTGGTACCTCCTGGCAATTTTGGTCTCCATGGAATCTAAAACTGCTGGGAACCCTAACTTCATCCGCTCCCCACCATGCCTTATGCTTCTTGTGGCAGCTTTCTGGCTTCGAGTGAGAACTGGTGAGGCGTGGTCTGTCGTCCGATCGCAGTGTGGATGGCGACCTGGATCGTGCCTGGATCGCGAAACTTCGAATGCGTCTGTGAGAATGATGATTGCCTTTCTACGATGACAAAGCAGGGTTACCGACCAGCCTCGAGTTTTCTCTAAACAAAACAAAAAGGAAAACGTACCCGAAAAGCAAAATATTTGGTTTTTGAGTCATTTGACGGGTCCTTTTGGGCGCATACCTACACCTTGTTTGCATATGGCAGCCCGTGCTCAAAAAATTAGACTAATGATCGGGAGAGGGTGGACGCCGAGCTGGACGCCGAGCAAGACGCCGAGGTGGACAGCCATGAAAACGTGGAATCGAGGTGGGCAGAGGGTCACCGCCCTGCAGCCTTTTGAAATAAAAGGTCGCCTCAGGTTCGCTGTAATCTCAATCACAGCGCAAGCATTCGCATACATTCCCACTGAACCCTCGAAGTCAAGAACATAAACAAACCACAATGAGAAGCATCGAATTCGTCGCCCTCCTCGTCGCCGCCGCTGTTGCATCGACCTCCGGCGCGAACGCCGTCGCAATCAACAGCCACGGACAACACGCCCAAGTCCTCCGTCCGGTCGGTGGGAAGCATTCGTTCTCGGGGCATCATCAGCAAGGACATGGTCAGTCGCACTGGACTCCTGGCCATCAGCACCACTTTGCGAAGCGCGAAGATCTCGCATCCACAACCGAGGAATCCGAAGCTGATTTCACGACGGAGGGGCATGGGGGGAAGGTGAGCATCCGGCCGAACCACGGTCAGCATGGTAAGCACGGTCAGCGCCAGAACTGGAATCAACACGGCCAGGTTGGGCAGTTCGGACAGCACGGGCAACAACACCACTTCCAAAAACGCGACGACATCCAATCAGCTGGCGAGGAATCTGACAGCGAATTCACAACGGAATCTCAAAAGTTCAAGGGCGGCAAGGGCCACTCCGTCCACATCCAGCCCATCGGTCAACACGGCCAGGGTCGTCAGTTCGGGCAGCACGGGCAGCAGCACCACTTCCAAAAGCGCGATGACATCCCCTCCACCGGCGAGGATGTAGAATTTGACGGCGAGTTCACCACGGAATCCCACAAATTCAAAGGCGGCAAGGTGGCTCACCATCGCAATGGTCACAACCAACGTCAGCAAGGTGGATTGCAACAGCGCATTCACAAGCGTGGGGGTGGGGGTGGCCGTCGTCACCACGACAACCATCAGCAGCAACAACATCAACACCAACAACACCAGCAGCAGCAGCAACAACAACAACATCAACAGCAGCAGCAATCGCAGTTCCAGAAAGGTGTGAACCAGCAACACATCCACAAACGCGGTGGCAATGGGCGTCGTCACAACCACCAGCAGCAACAGCAGCAACACCAACACCAACAACAACACCATAACCAGCACCAGCAACAGCAGGGCGGGAAAGGTGGCGTTTGGTAAATGATAAAATGGAGGAACGGAAGGCGGTTATGGTTCCTTGCAGTTGGATGATAGATTTGACATAGATTCACACTTAATATTAGCCATAGATTACTACTGTTTATGGAAGAGCAACTAAAGCACTTAAGAAAATAATACGCAAGAAATATACACTGTCGGTCTTCATACCATCCAGAGTGCATCCAGACAAAGGTCATGGCATAAATACGGAACTCCCAGAAGATGTTTGGGAGAGCAGGTTAGGTCAGTGACAGCAACACTCTGAACGTTCAGCTGGGCGAAATCATCACGGAAGTGATGGATAAGAATTGGACAAGAATACCTCAACCCAGCCCGGGCCGTCTGACAGAGTTCAACCTTGGCGGCGGTTGTGATGAATAGTGAATTCGAATGAAAGTGCATGCTATCGATAAGATAAAATTAATACATACGAAGAAAATGAAAAAACGTTACTCATCGATACAGAGAGTAAAAGCGCCTTCCGTGGGGCTCGAACCCACGACCTTAAGGTTAAAAGCCTCACGCTCTACCAACTGAGCTAGGAAGGCGTAGTCGTCAGGAGGGTCACGTGTATTATATTCGAAATTATTTTCTTTTGCTATCCCTCTTCCCAAAGACCTAGCCAAGGACCCCCAAGTCCCCGTAACCCCGCAAAACATGTTGTCATTAGATACCGAGAGCTTGGCAATCGCCTCTTCTTGGAAGCTTCAAAAACATGTGAGCGTTCGCCCTTGTATGCTAAAGTACGCGCTTCCTCTCGAAAAACAGCCAAGACCTTATAATTACAGCACTGAGGACGTTCACTAGAGTGACTCGAAGCGCCAAACTCGGGGAATATCAATCGCTTGACTCCCAACATCACTCACTCATTGACAAATGGTTTGTAATGGGATTTTCCGAAAATCAGTAAATAAAGGCCAAAACTGCCCATGACACTCAGAACTGAACTCGGTTGTGGTTTCTGGGGGCATGGAGGTATAAGGAGGAAGGGACGATTCAGGAGGATCCCCGCGCATATACTTATTACATAACGCGTTGTAAATAACCCATTCAGGGAAACATTTAAGTGTTTATAAGAAAAGACACGTTCCCCAGAAAAGGAGTCGTGATATTGGGGAAAAAGGGTCAAGGCAAACGACTAAAACTGTAAGGCACGTCCCCCACAAAATCGATTCGTACCAAATGGGGCACTCACGTTCATCTAATTGCGAAAACATAATTAATTACTAGGAATAAACAAGGAAGCCCGACGTGGGGATCGAACCCACAACCTTGGGATTAAGAGTCCCACGCTCTACCGATTGAGCTAGCCGGGCTGGTCGACTTCTATGTTCAGATAGCAAAGTATGTATGCAGTTGCGCTTTTTTTTGGAGAAAACGGACAAAAAAAATATGTGTAACTACAGGTCTTCGTGTAACCAGTTTTCAAACTCCGCAATTCGAAAGAAAAAGGAGGGAGGCAGACCAAAGGAAGACTGCCACCAAACTCACACCGCACACATAATGTCATCACAGAACTTCCTTCTCGGCACACTATACTTTTCTTCATACTCTTGTTTTCTTTCTACACATATGCACAATATTGGTGATGCTTCCAACACCCAGTCCAACCCAACACCCCCTCATCAAATCCGAACCAAACCCCCTTCACATCAACAAAATCAAAAGCATACATAAAGCATAAACGCATACAACAAGAAATAAAAAAAGGGGGGGAAGAACCCCCAAACGCACGAATAAAAGAAAGGAAGGCAAAGAAGAGACAAGGAATCGGTATAGCCAAAGAACACATTTACAAAGTTTTTGTTCATACGCATAGACCTCCCCAATATCCCTGCTGGCCGCACACCCTTTCCTTCAACGGCATATTTCCACATTTCACCACCCCCGTCACAGCTACAAAACTAAAAAAAAATAAAACACAAAAAAGAAAAAACGAACAATAAAAGCCAAAACCCAACCACACGCTTCACTTCATTTCACACCTTTCTCTCAATGAATAACCAGAACTTGAATATAAAAGCCTCCTTCCCCCTCGACGCCCCAAAATCGCCCATCTAAAGAACAATTCAAAAGCATCAAACATACAAGATCTACCACCACCACCACTTCCCTCCATTCGCCTCCATCGACTGCCTCCTCACAATATATACCGATGAAGCAGACCGTGCTCCACCCCATTGACGTTTGCCAAGTCGTTGTGCACCGTCACGCGATGGGACGAATACCACCGTCACGCCGCGACGTGCCAATGCCTCTGCGAATGACTCGTAACTTGCCGATTCTGAATCCTCGTTGGATGCGGCATCGGAGGTACTGCGGCGGTAAAGGCCTTGAGTGCGGTATGGTTGACGGTGGTATGAGTGCGGACGGTAGATGGGTTGGTAGAGTGGGCGGTACTGTTGCGGGTGAGGTCTGAAGTATGGGGCTCGGAAGGATGCGGACTGTTCATAGGGTCCTTGTTGGTGTTGTTGTTCCTGTTGTTGTTCTTGGTGCTTCGGTTTCTCCTCTTGCTTCGGCTGCTGCTGCTGTTCAGGGTAGGTTTGTTCCGATGGGGGGTACTGTTCCTGCGTCTGCTGGTACTGTTGTTCCTGCCCATACTGCTGCTGCTGCTGCTGTTGCTGGTAGGTTTGTTCCGACGGCGGGTACTGCTGCTGCTCAGGACTGTAGTACTGCTCTTCAGGGTACTTCTCCTGCGGATACTGCTCTTGCGGGTAGTACCCAACCGGCGTCTGCACCGGGACCGGAGCCGGGTAGCCATACTCTTCACCCTCCTGGTATTGGTGGTGCCCGTTCTCAGAGTTGTAGTAGTACTCGTCTTCGTTGCCGTAGATGTCGTACGGTCCAGGGGTCGGCGTGTGGTATCCTTGGGATGTAGGAGTGTAAACGGGGGTGGTGTGGGGGGGAGTGGTACGTGTGTACACTTCCGTGGTAGGCGGGTGGACCTTCGTCGTGTAGACGGGCGTGGTGTGGATCTTAGTGGTGGTGGTGGAGGTGTAGACCTGAGTGGTAGGGACACGAATGGTAGGAATAGGAGTCGTAGATGGGTAAACCTGGGTGGTAGGTCTGTACACGGGTGTCGTAGGCTTGTACTTCTCAGTCGTAGGAACGTACGCACTCCTCGTCGTTGTAGGTTTGTAAACGGGTGTCTCAACGGGGTATACAGGTTCTTCATATTTCGGTTCCTCATACCCATAATCCTTGTGCTTCTTGACTTCGACGGTCACTTCTTCATCACCGACTTCGTAAATGGAACCGTGGCTACGGAAGAAGACACCACCAATGATGACGAGATCTTCGGGGGTCTGCCCGTACGACGAGTACGAAGATTTGGAGGAGGAGGAGGAGAGCTTGGACGACGCGCTGTAGCCTGCGAAACCGCTGATGCAAACCTTGGCGGGTTTCTTTGGCTCTTCTTTGGTGTGGTGACCCTTGTGCTCCTTGCCTTCGTGGTATCCGCCATCCCGTTTCCCGTGCGGCGCTTTAGCACCCTTTGTCGTGGTCGTAGAGTTCACCTCATCCAAAACGTACTCTTCAGGCCTCATATCGTAATCCAAATTTCCACCAAACTTGAGGTAAAAGGTCGGGAGCTTGGCCGGCGATGAGCAGTCGAGGTAGCAAATCGAGTCGTCTTCGTAGTATTCTTCTTCATGGCTTTCGTGGTGAGGACGACGGTGGTGGTAGTACTCTTCTTCGTGACCGTATCCGCCATAGTGACGTTTGTAGTACTTGGCACTTTGAGCCTCTTGCGCGTAAGACGCTTCGGGTGCCTCGTAGCCTTCGCCGTATCCACCGTATTGTTGAGCCGTGGGCGGAACAGGACTTCCACACCAACCACCGATCCTCTCGTTCACCTTCTTCAGCAACCGCGGCGGGAGAATGACTTGTGTGATACCCGTGTCGAGAATGGCTTCGTAAGAGCGGTATACGGGAACCTTCTTGTATTTGGGTTTGTGCGGAGGCTTGTAGTGGTGGTAATCATGGTAGTCGTGGTAGTCGTGATGTTCGTAGTTGTGGGGCTGGTGGGAGTAGGATTCTTGATAGTACTCGCCGCCGTATTGCTGTTCTTCTTGCGAGTACTGCTCCTGCGGGGCGTAGTGTTGTTCCTGGGAGTATTGTTGGTACTCGTCGCCGTACTGCTCCGGTTGGTAGTACTGCTGCTCTTGCTGCGAGTACTGCTCTCGTGGGGGGTATTGTTGTTCCTGCGAGTATTGATCGTACGCCGCGTTCGACGAAGACGAAGACGTCTCGTTAATGTTGCCGGCATAGTACAAGGCACCAGAGGACGACCGCTTAGTGAGTTTCTTGGCATGGTAGTAGTGTTCCCCGCCGTGTTTCTTCTGGTAGTCGTAATCCTCGTCGTGACCATAGCCATGACCATATCCGTGACCGTGACCGTAACCGTGCCCATACCCATAACCGTAGTGATGTTCTTCCACTTTGACAACCTTCCAGTCAACCAGCAGATCCTCCTCCCCAGCCTTGAACTCTGACAACCCGGTCTGCCAGAAACCGGCTTCCTTACCCGACTGGCTGACCTGAAGCCTCTCAACGGTGTTGTTGGGGCCACCCGCAGTGAAGTTTGCCCAGGAAGGTATACCACAGAAGGTGAGCTCGGCTTGTTGCATGGTGCCGTTGGATGATGGTGCCGCGGGGGAGAAGGCGAATACGTGCGGGCCATAGGCACAACCGCCGTTGCGGATCACGTTGTAGAACCAGGGGTCGACGGGGGAGGTACCCTTCAGACCAAAACCTTTGATTCAGAGTGGAAGGAGGTATTAGAATGTGATTCGGGTGGGCGTTATGAAAGCTGCGCAAGAAAAGCCTATCCTCACTGATCTGGTACTCACCAATGGAGGCTTTGGCCTCGGGCAATTTGGCAGATAGACTCTTGTCAACGAGCCCGAAATCAGTGCGGACCTCGACGCCACCGACGCCGATGTAGTCGTTGGCGAAGGTGCCGTGAAGAGACAATGAACCGGAGGATCCTTCCAGCTGGCCAGAGAATGCAGAGGAACCGGGTTGGTAAGTCTTGGATTTGGAGGGGATGAAGCCTGGGATGCCAGGGCGTTCAGGCTGTTGCGGGTATCCATAGTATTTGTCTTCCTCAGGGTAGTACTGCTGTTCTTCTGGGTAGTATTGCTGCTCTGATGGTTCGTACTCGGTGTTGTACTGCCGGGCGTGCAGGCCGTCGGCACGTTGGCGGAACCTTTGGCCGACCCGTGCGTTCCGATCTGCGGCTTCCTTCAAGGACTGGCATTGGAAGAAGCAGCGCTCCCTGTAGTCGTGAAGCGGGTTGGCACAGCAGATGTCGTAGCATTGAATGACTAGAACAAACCGACGGTCATAAAGGAAGAAGGTTGAGGTTAAATATGCTAGTAAGGATTATGTGAGGGCGAAAAGAGGTTGATCAAACAACTTACGAGTCGCCTCGTAACCAGGGACGATGCTTTTGACGAGATCTCCGTAATTCTTGGAACCACAAGGATCTTTTGGTTTCGGAGGTTCAGGAACCGGAGTGTATGCCGGTTTAGGTTCAGGTTTTGGTTTTGGGGGCGGTGGCGGCTTGTATGCTTCTTGGCCTTCGACGACCCAGGAAACGGACCTTGAAGTGTCAAACTTGGCAATAAAGCTTTGTGCAGGGGTTCCAATGGTGACTTCCCCAGTGTCTATATGGATTGACGAAAGCAGAGGAAACAGACGGTTAAAGGGGATGCGCGTGGTTGAGCAAGTCTGCCAGAAACGAGCTACTTACATTCAAAGGGATTGTATCCTGCGGGAACAGTGACAGGAACAGGCACCGCCCGAATCTTTTTCTCCTTCTCCTTATCATACTGGTTTCCGTCCTGATAATACTCATCATGTTCTTTGCGTTGATATGCTTCAGCGTCCACCTTGAAAGCGGGGTGAGCACTGTATCTCTGCCTGAGCTGTTCGTGCTGAGCTCTGAGGTGTTCGCGCAAAGAGGGGACGGGACGGGATAGTTGGATGCGTTGGTGGTTTTGTTGTTGTTGGGGACGGTAAGCGAGAGTGGTTGGTGTGGAGGCGGCCAAGGTTGCAAGGAGGAAGAGGGAGGTCAGGGTTGTTGTTGAAGAACGCCGCCGGGCCGGTTGTGACGAAACGGGAGACATGGTTGGACTCGTCATTGTCAAAGGTTCGTCTTTAGAAAATAGAAGCGGAAGAGGAAACTCCTTTGTCAGTGGCCGATAACGATATGGATGGATGCAGAGCTGGCGAAAATGAATGGGGATTCGTTCAGCGGACTTGAGTGAATACCTGCTGGATGATACAAAAGCAGAGCAATAGTGGGCGGGGCCAAAGCGAGGGGAAAGGATCAAGCTGTTTGATTTGTTCTTTTCTTTCTATTTCCCTTATAGATGTGGCAGGGGCGGAGAAGCCAAGGCGACTTCTGGAGGTCAAGGGTATGTAGGTCGGCACAGCTGCAGCCTCACCAAAAGTTAAGTTCGTTCGCTCAACCCTCAAAGACTCAGCTGAAGGATGAATGAATGTGGATAAAAAGGGCTGTGCGTTGGTGGTTGAACAAATGGCAGAGCTGGCGGCAAAGGTCAAGCCTCATGTCATTCAATATGGTGCAAGGGTAGTAAGTAATACGGCATGCCACAGACAGTGCCAGAGACATGGACATGAAAGAGTGTGGCGGGGGCAGCACAGCGGAGCGCTTTTGTTCTGCCGTGCATCCATCCAACCTTGTTCTACTACTTGTTCTCAACTTGTTCTCTTTGTTCTGATCTGTTCTTGACGGTTGTCGACACCCCAGATGTCATGCCATGTCCCGCCGCCGCCCCTGTCTTTCCTTAATCACAACCAGAAGGTTAATCTTTGGGTTCATTGTTGGGTCATCGTAAAGCAGATCGTAATGTAGAGGACTGGTGGAGTCTGGAGTTAGACACAGAGCAGAGTATCATTTTTCTCATAAAAACTCCGGCGCTTGTAATAGTCACTCTTAGTTGTCCACCACCAGAAAAGCGGCACGCCACGGTTTCTGAGGCACTGCATCGCCCTCTACGTCGCACAACACGTGAGCCTTGCCAGTCAAGAGCAAGTACCGGTATTTTGAGTAGGTACCATCAAGTCTGCCGTCAAGTCACCTCCGCCTTGACCTCCGCCCCCCTTCCCTGCCGCTCTCAAGGTAATTACCAAATGCCAGAAAGGCCTTCATCAGATACTGTCCACTTTCTTGTCCCTCTCGGAATAAGGCTCTAACTCCGTCACTTGACGCCCCACATCTACCATTACTTTCACAGACGGCCACGCAAGATGAACGCATAGATATCCAACAGCTTTGACGATAAATAGTCGGTTCCATCTCTTCGTCTCTCACTCTACCGCAATCGTTTGTGGTTGACCGATTGTAAAGCCATTCTGTGTGAAGATCGCCCAACATGAGTTCAGTCGATGACTCAAAGGCTCTTTTTAGGGCAAAGCTCATTCTTGGCCCGCTGATCTTGGTCACTTTCCTCGTATTCGCTGTATGTATATCATGCTCGAATAACTTGTTCGGGGCAGGAGATCGCTTTGCCGCTGTCATTGCACACCGTCATCAGATCCTGTTCTTGACTCAATTCCTTCACGTTTTGTTTTCCTCGCTCCCCACAGATATACCAAATCTACGATTTCATCGTTCAGAAGCCCGTCATCACCATCGACGTTATCGCCGATGAACCCGTCCCCATCCCAAGTACGTGTGTCAGCAAATAGCTGAACCGAAGCAATCGTTCGCAGGCATGCATGTCCCATTTCCTCACACTTGTCTCCCGCGTTAATACTTAAACCCTTCGTATCTCCCCAGCTTTATTATTTAGTTTCCCATGGGGCGAAAGGACACGTCAACTTGCAAGAGCCTCCTGGACTGATACCCCGATCACAGTAACCCCCGACGGCAGGGTCACTGGTGGCACTCCGCCCTTCAGATTCTTGTGTGAGTACCCAGAAGTTTGAACTATGATTTCGATTCTCTGCGTAATCTGATCTTGAACTGGTCTGTTTGCCCTTCAGTCAAAGACCAAGAAACCGCCGTCCCGACCATCTTCAACATTTCCGACCGTTCCTTCGCGAATAGACAGACATTTGGTGCTGGTGGTGTATTCTCCACGAACGAATCCACATTATACGTCCTCCAACCTCGTCGCGAGGCCCGCTTCAGCTCTGAGAAATGGATCCTGAATATCGAGTTCAACCCACGCGAAATCGTCGAGCTCCGGCCCGCGGAAACCTCAGCTCTATTTTACACATGCTGGGTTTTGGGTAGTCGATTCTCAGATCGCACTACACCTCTCAGACCAGATTCTTCGCAGAGGGATGTGTTGAATTTGGCGGCTTGGCCGGATAATACTGAGCCGGCAGCTGCGTACGGGTACATAACGGGCAACTCGTTGGTCAGAGATGTCAATTCCGCCATTCATGAGGGCACCTTGTCACAGGTCAGCATCTACGGCTTGCAGGCATATCGATTTCGGTATGCTAATGGAACCTCGGAAACGTATTATGGTGAGTATTGTGCCACTCGGTTTTTCCTCCTTTGCTTCGATGAGGTGGTCATCAAATCTCACGAACCCGGTCATGCACTTCCCTTATCAACAGAGGTCACCCGAACCGGCGGCTACTCTCAGATCAATCCAAACGCCTCCAACTTTTTCACTTACTCTATGGAACTCCGTCTCGGCACTACTCAAATCATCGAATACACTGAATCCTACCGCATTGCCCCCACAACTATGATCGGTTCCGTTATGGCCGCCTTCCAACTCATCCTACTCACGGGCTACATCGTTCTCTTTGGTCGCGGCCGATACAACCCGTACGGTATCGTGCACATGTTAGTCAGAGGTGGTACCAGAGGTGCCGCCGTACCAGCTTCAAACATGTCCAGGGCCGCAAGTTTCGCTGCTGTACCGCCTACGTCACCCACCACGACAAAGGACCCCGAATTCGAACGCCTCAAAGCACTCATGAAGGAGTACCTTGACACCACACCCGTCGATCGCGCTGTAGAAGCGGAGCTCATCGCTCGAGGAGCAACGCGGTACGGCACTGGAATTGCTGGTACTGCATCAGGTACTGCTGTGGGTTCAAAAGGAACGAAGAAATTCCGGCGGTCTTCTGCTTACTATGGATACGGCGAAGGAGGTCGCAGATTTGCTATGATGCGATTCGTATCTTTCACCCTCTTGATTATGGGGTGCATCTTGATGTTGCTCTGCTTGATTGCGGGTGATCGTATTCAATCACTTGGGTTCTTGGGTGTGTCGGGTGCTGGTGAAGAATGGATTGTTTCCATTTGGGTAAGTATTTGCGGTACTGGCTCCTGGTCTGTGTTATTTAGATACCGAGTTGCATTGATCGCTGATTGAAATCGACTTCTTTCTCTTTCGTTCTTTGCAGGGCACATGTCATACCTTTACGCTGGACGGCCAACGCGTCACAAGTTGCAGAAACGTGCATCCGTCGAAAATATTGTGTAAGTTTACTTTCCCGGGCATTACGCCTATCTATCTGCTCATTCTTCTCAGGATGCCCACTGAATTCCTGCTGACGCTCTCTTTCCCTTATCAGCCAATTTTGCACTTAACCCCTCGCTACCTGTGGACGCTTCACTCGACTCCGCCCTCGTCGCCAACACTCCACACTCTTCAGTCACCTTCCTCACGCTCCTCCTCACCTTCCTCTTTACACTCGCCCTCCTCCTCACAAAACTCTTCTCCCCTTTCAACTACACCCTGAACGATTACGAGCACTACGTCGCACCCGCGCTCGCAGGCCTCAGTGCCATCGGGGCTATCCTAAGTGTTGGTTTCTCGAGCAGCTACTTTGTCCAGATGAGGGATCAAGTAAATGCGAACGGCAGATGGACTAATCCGAGTACCACTGCAGGGGGTGGTGCGGCAGGACAGTTCAACGCATCCTTAGCGCCAGCTTATGCGATGCTCGTTGTTGCGTGTGTCTTGGTGTTGGCGGTAGCCTTGGAGGTCATTTACGAGGCCCGCTTGATGATGGAGTTTAGGAAAAGGAGGAAGAGGGAGTCGCTTGAACGTAGGAAGCGGTATGATGAGCGTCGGAGACAATCTCAACACCAGGATGACAGTAGTGCGAGGTTGCAGCACCGGTCTGTCGGACATGGTGCCGGGGATGATAGCGATGATGATGATCTTGAGTCTGCGCGAGGTGGGGTGGTCGATGCTGGGGTGGGAGCTCAGACATCGCTCTTGCTGGGTGTTCCGCCATCGGGTCGTCAAGACGGTGGGGTCACTGGTAAAAGCAACAGCAGCACCCACTCGGATCAGACGGCGCATTCTATGGAACCGTCTAATGACCCTCATCAGGGGCAACAGGG
>JADGJF010000204.1:0-28822 GCA_027596845.1 Quaeritorhiza haematococci | reverse complement strand
GTGCTGTAGGTTATTCTCGTTTTTCATATTCCAACCGATTACTCACCAAACACCTTATCCGTCTTCACCATCCCATGCCCCGCTTACAGGCCGCCCTCCTCAACGCAATCTTCTCGAAGTCCGCCTGTCCCCCAACGTCCGACACTCTCATCGTCCAACTCTAACTAAGTTTAGATGCCCCCTAAGCATTAAGTTTGGGCTTACAGTGCCCACACCCGCACTCTCAACCCCCATTTTGCAACCTCGTCACACTTTTCTGTACTTTTACATAACCATTATCGGGGGGTGGTGGCGGGTGTGTCTTCCGACCATATGCCTTTGAACGGGTCGGTAAGCCAAAGAGCTATTTGTATTTTGTTTCGCATAGAAGTAAACGTAAATAAGTCAAATCCTTTGCCACCTAGTACCAGGATTTGACACCTAGTCTGGCACATTCAGACGTTCATAATGGACAGATCATGTTTTAGTTTCAGGCACTCTTGTATTTCACAATCATGATTACTAGTACCCTTTTCACCTTCGCTGGTTTCTTCTGTGCCTCAAGTCGTGGTCGACAACACGCCCACGACGTTGTTGAAAGGAACCTCTCATACGTTTACGAAATGCAGGACGCCGATAATCACCTTGCGAATTCTAAACTTCGGTGGGTCCGGAAACTTGCAATACAGACACGCCAGCGGTGTGCACGTGTGTTGAAAGGTTCCGTACTTGGGCTGGTACTTGGGATAGATGGAAGGTCTGAAAGGGCAGACCTTTTACTACCGACTTGTCCTCTTGACAAGGTCCAGGCTGTGCGACAAAACCATCTCACGAACTCCGCATTTCCTTTTTTGCAAGAACTGAAGGGATCA
This sequence comes from Quaeritorhiza haematococci, assembly GCA_027596845.1. NCBI lineage: Eukaryota > Fungi > Chytridiomycota > Chytridiomycetes > Quaeritorhizaceae > Quaeritorhiza > Quaeritorhiza haematococci. Next base: position 27,971 of record JADGJF010000204.1, on the reverse strand, counting down.
GATGTCGCCTCGCATGCACATATTCGCGAACTGAGAACCGACGTCAGAGTACATAACAATTCATTTCTGTTCCTCCACAAGAGGTCTAGCATGAGGTCTCCTCTTTCCGGTTAAAACGCGCAACGATCTACATATGTCCCTGGGTTATGGGTTACGAAATGGCCCAGGACAAAAACAATAAAAAGCAAAAAGGCCACGAATACAAAAGGGCCGAAAATCAAGTGACAGATATAAGCAAAAAACACACATTACCACTCCTTTAGCACCCTCCCCCTTCCACGCATGCCTTTCCCCTTCAGAACTCCTCAATATCATCTTCGTCCAACGACACCTCCGACCGCACACCCGATTCCTCCACCTTTCTCTTCTTCGCACTCCCCCTGTCCGCCCTAATCGCCCTTTCATATTCCTCTTCCTCATCTTTGGATACAGAGCGAGTATGAGGATCAGGCGATGACGGTCGCCCCCTCTTCCTCGTTTGATGCATCCACGGCGGTGATATCAACCCTCCAGACTTAACCGTGCCTCGCGACCCCCCAAAATGATCACCTGGAGTGGAACCGGTAGGCGATACGCGTTCCTTCTTAACTCGTATATCAACAAACGGCGACACCCCGTGTATGCCTGATCCAATAACCATCCTCTCAATCTCGCGACTTTTTGGTCCAGAGTGAGGACTTCCGATCGAGGGGGAGTCGATTTTCGCACGCACGGCGGAACTGAAGCTTCCCAGATTGTGGCAGGACTGAGACTGCTTTCGCTGCTTGTCATCACTTAAACGACGAGTGGGGTTTGGACAAGGAGTGGTGCGCGATCGTGTGAGTTTCTGACTCTTGGTACTTGAATGGCGTTGCTGCTGCTGCTGTTGATGATATGGGAATGATGGGTTGTGTTGGCGTTGGTTGGAAAAGTAACCAGACCGGGAAGATGCAGGCATGAGGGTTGACTGGGGAGCGGCAATCGCAGCTGCAAGTTTTGATGAGGATGTAGACGCGGTTTCATGTCTGATAAGCTCTTGCAGAGTGGCAGCGAGGAACTTCTGCCCCTCCAAGGAAAGGGAAACACTGCGAAGATCATTAGGGAGCGGAACTCCGTTTCCTTTGGCAATCGGATTTTTCGACATGGCTGCAGTTGGTGTCGTCTTCCCATGGTTCTTTTCCGACTGTTGAGGCAAATGCCGATTGTTATCGTAGTACTGCGCAATGGTTTCTCGTATTCTCAACTGCGTGTTTGTATCGATTTCGATATCCGTATGCTGCTCGTACTGTGGTCCGCGACTTGATGTGGACGGCGACTGCAGCGGAACATTGGACCGAGATTCGGAAGCTGCGACAGGATGAGAATAGTGCGCAAGTGACGAACTTGACGCTTCCAGTTGCCGGTAAAAGTTGAGAACAATGGGGTCCGCTTTGATCCCTGATTCCTTAAACTTCATGATATGCAAGCCTTCTCGGCTTCTTGCACGGGACACGGCGGTGTAAAATTGCCCACAGACAAAGCAGTTGCCTAGATCGACACTGCAGCAATCGATGGACATTCCTGAACAGTTCGACGAAAAAAGAGAGAATTGGTTCAGTCAAGTGGAAAAAGGACCAAGAGAAAGCGAGAAATACGAAAGATGATGCATGGTTAAAAGGAACCGCATGATGTCAAGTTTGAAACAAACCTTGAGACTTGTGAATCGTTAACGCCCACGCCAGCTTCAGAGGAATCTGCCACCGATAAGCGCAATAGTCCGCCAAATTGACGTCAAACTTGCACGGGACAATCAGCAATGTATGTCCATTGTTGAAACGAACAACCGGATAGTATCTGTCAACCGTAGGTCCACCTTCCGTCACCTTGATTGCTCGTGGTTTTGTTTCATGCTGAGCAGCTTTGATGGTCGACTGACTTTGGCCTTCATGTGCAGAGCCAGACGGAAAGGTCGGTGACGTGTGGGTTTTGTTCTCGGTGGACAAGAGCGGCGAACTTGTTTGTGCGCGAGGTGGTAGGGATGGGTCGACCTTGATGCCGCGTTCAGTGCCGTCCATCTCTCCTTTCTGAACAGAGCCCAAACTTTTCGATGAGGATGCAGGTTGATGTATCCCTTATACATACAGCAAGACACTGACCTTCGAATCCATTTTTGTCTCCTCAGTCTCCATCGTAGAACTATTCATCGATTGGAAAAGAGGCGACTTCAGCTCTATGTGGGATCAGAGCGCGCAACAAGGAAGAGCGGAGGGGGAATCAACGGCTCCATTACCTTGAGGTCGGGATTTTAACAGGCGTCGAAATGGTTAGATCACGTTTGTCTGCAGACAGCCCCAACTTCGACGGTGAACGTTCATGATTCCCCTCCTTGGTCCCATTAGCCTGTGTCGCGACCGCATCGTCGCTTTCGTCCATCTTCGATTCCACATTCTCCGTCTTGACGACATCCTTTGAATTTTTCGACATGCCATCGACGCTCATCTCCCTCACCTCATCCTCCGAGAACGAGCATAGATCAAACTCGTGTTTATCGGCATACTCCTCTAGCCACTCCTCATCATCAGTATCCCAACTGCTTGATCGTTTCGAATTCCGTCCACGCTTCTCATTTTCTTCACCCAGATCCTTCCGTGAAATCTTTTGAAACCCAATCACCACGCCAAGACTTCCGTTCACAAGCTGCTCCTCGGTGTCCAAATTGACAAGAAGCATAACCTGGCATCCGACTTTCAAACGAACCTCACGCTCGACCTGCAAGCTATCGTTGAGGGCTTTCAGGAGCTCCTGCTTTTCCTTCTCCGTCAACTGTGGCTGATCGGAACTTCTGTTGCGAGAGAGGTTGGAATTCGCCATAAGATCTTGAGGAGCATCCACAGGGACGACATCTTCATTGGGCTGAGGAGTATCGACAGGGTCCTTATCGATTTCGGGCGTCGTCGGCATGAGGGGATCGATACCGTCCGCAGCGGAAAAGACGTAAATGTCTGCATGAAGCTCGTCGAACCGAAGCATGTTTTCTCCAGATGCCTTACTATTTGTCGGGTACATTTTTACCGGCTGTGGCCCGGATCACAATCACATGATGGAAAGGAGGTCAAAATCGCACAGGATTGCAATGGGAAACTTGAATCGAGTAGCAAATCAAAGCATAACCATTGCCCGTTACCTTGACACCGGGAGGTAACTTTGTATGCAGACAACTCGTGATTAATTTGCGAGCAGGCTGCGTGCAGTTGCCCACACGAATATCGGCTAAAACGGCTTGAAAGGTTTGATCCGACTGCCGAAAGACCCGACGCAAAACGCCTGCGGCGAGACCCAGTTCTTCCCAAGATCTGCTCTGGAAAGCGTACGGAACCTTCAAGAAGCGAATCGGCCCGCCCCTTTCCTCCCATTCTCCTTCACCAACTTGATTATCCAACTTGCGACATCTTCCGAAGCATATTATCTTGTTCAGTTCCTGCGAAATGAGGAGAAGGTCGCGGTTGGCATCACAACTTAAATGCGGGATCGCCACGATGGGTAAGGATACAGTACTGAGATTATGTACCTGGATCGAAGGATGCTTGATCTTGTTTGTTTCACCGCATTCAGTGCACCGCTTGGTCTTGCTGTCTTCTACAGGAGGTAACTTGAAGACGGTACCAGTGAGGAACAGATATGCCCCAAAGCAAAACTAATATACCAAAAGTTGTTCGGAATGTGACCGAATCGATTTTTAAGTACCTGAAGAAAGTCACCGCTCAACACCACTTGCATTCCTCCAAAGGGCCGGTCAAAACATGCTTTTATGCCCTTGAGAATGTTGTCCAGTTCCCTCCGCCACGAATCATAGTTTCCTGGGTGGTATCTCCAAAGGTGCCGCTCGATATCGATGAAGCCCAACTCTTCGAACATTTTCGCCTTGTCGTGAACGTCCTTTTGACTGCAAGATGGCGTAATACTTTTCAGCTCCGCCGCAAACGCTTTCGGTAACAGACCACGCACGTGCTTCGCGATGAAGTCCAGCTTATCGAGTAAAAAACCTGATAGCATAGACACTTCATCGATGATCAAAATATCTGTTTTTCTCCATCGGCTTCGTGCCCCTTTGCTGTTGCTGATCTTGAAGTACAAATCAAGCGGGTGGTCTTCTCCTCTTCCAATCCCTGCCCACGAATGTATCGTGCATCCTCCGATCTGATGGGGAAGGGAGAAAGTACCTCGTTGGAGTCATGGATACATAACGTCAGAGAAAATGGAAATTGCACTCACATGCGTCGCAGCCAATCCTGTCGAGGCTGTCAAGGCAATTTTTCTGCGTCTCGAGAGCATCTTCATGATGGCATTGATCACACGGGTTTTGCCTGTACCCGCTGAACCTAATCAATCATTCACGAGCCCCACGTTAACAACAATTGAATTTGTGCACGCTGAGTAGCTACAAACTTACCCGTCAAGAAGACATTGCGACCCTTTACGAGAAGTGTGAAGGGAATACTTCATGAGAATTGTCTTCGGGTCGGTGGCCGGGCCCCAGCACAGGAAAGCGCCAGTCGTCAAGTCGACTTGAAAAACACGTTTCTGTGAACAAGCCGAAACCAACGCTTGTTTTGTTTTCACGAAATGCAATCTGAGTCCCGACTTGATTCATCTCTGTTTCTGCTTACCGCCATGACCGCTCTGACAACGTCGAATTGTTCCTTCGAAAGCTGGGCTAGATCGGCTTCCAAGGAGAGCTGCTGAACCTCCGGTTTGCCAGTAGCTGTCATGCACGAAAACAAAAAGTCAACACTGTCCAGGCACGAGTGACACTCTCTCAAAACTTAGGACTGATGTCCCTGCGGTGAATCTGGGTTGGCACATACTTGGCGATTCGGAAACGTCATGTGCGAATTTACTCTTCAACCGAAGCTCGAGCGGGGACATTCCCGTTAGCCACCGTCGAGTGGAGTCTCTCAGTCGCGCAAGATCGAACGACGATATTTGCGAATCTGCCATATCGACGTCGTCTTTAAGGTCTGTCGCCTTTGATGATTCCTTGTGTCTTACGATGGAAAAGGTTGAATGCTTTCCATGCCTCCTCTGCTCACATTGCTCATGGTGTTACTAATGTTGTCCAAACATTTAGCTGTTCGGAGTTCAAATCATGGTTGAGTTATTGGCCACGTCTGGCGGCGGCATTAAAGTCAAATTCCTTCTGGAAGATTACTCACATCCATCGTCGTCCCTCCCAAAAGTGCTCAATGAATGTAATGCTCCCAAATACCTCCCCCTTCTTGCTCTGCTTCTTGAGTATTGGCCCAATTGTTCTTTGCATGGCACTCACGACTTTTCTTTCGGCCTGGGTCATCTAAGCAATGAACCATTGCAGATACTATTCACGCCAGCAATCTACAATAACCATATAAACATACATTACATAATGAGTTGGGATGCGAGTATGGGTATAAAATAAGAGTTCTTCCCCGCAAAGGCGTTACAATCCTGAACCCAGTTCATCTTGCCGCATTCTGTCGCCCTCGTTGAATACTTCCGCCTTCAGTCACAAACTCCTTTGCAAATACTCCAAGCTCTTCAAGCCGTTTCCTGACGTGCTGTCCGGCCACATCTAAAGCATTCATTGTGGAAGTTTTTGAACTGCTTGCATCTGCCATAGCTGCCAGGAAATAATCATGAACCAAAGGTTTTTTGAGTTTGGCGCCCAAAGAATTGAATGCCGCTTTTGAAGTTCGAGCACTGCCGATGCTCGCGGTGCAATTTATGACTTCCTGGCCGCCGATTAGTTCCAGGTCAGGTGGGCGTAGCAAGATATTTTCGAGACTGAGTTCACCAGTGTTGAAATCGATCGAATGGGGCCCAAAGCCGTTCGGCAAGTCATCCAAGCTGAAGATCACATCCAGATCTAGTCCGTTCTCGCTATAGGTGTCTACCGGGGACCCCAAGGAAGAGGAGATTGGAGATGATGCAGGAGGAGAAGATACTGAAAGCTCGGGGACCTTCGCTGAGGTGCAGAAGGTAGAGTTGCCGAGATTCCAGGACCACAAGTTCGTTCCAGTGGAAATGCTTTTCAACGAAGGGATCTGTTCCAACCATAAATGTCACAGTTTAGTTAGCGGAAGCAACATCTCAATGGCAGTGCACGGCGCGATACTGGTTCAAATGATAACTACATACCATATCCTTCGCGGGTACAGGTGTATTTGTTGCTCGCAAAGAGCTTACAAGCGCGTCAGACTCCGTTTCGCGGTTCGTATCAATGATTCGAGTTGGCATTGTCGTCAAACTTTGCTGCCAATTGACGTCGTTGACAGTGCACGGCACGATGGTGTCGAGCGTATTGAAATCGCATCCAGCCCCGAATGATGTTGGTACTGGAAACAACAATGAGTCGTAGGACATGAGTTCTTCCCAGACGCTGTCATCGCTTTGCCGTGTCGCTCCTCTCAAAATTGTGGACATGACGGTTGCCTACACTGAAACCGCAGAAAATTCAGGACTGTTCAGCTGCCAAAAGTTTCGCGAAACAGTCGACAGCATTCGCTTTTTTTATATGCTGACACATGCCCCATTAGCCACTGGACTCCACTTTCGTATTGTTTCATATGGCAAAGCTTTCGTTGTTTGTAATATCAAAGACAGATCAATAGAAAATCATTTTGTTTTCGCGTCTTTGATATTGTCTGTTCGTGTGACCACGTTAATCTGATGTGTTTTCTTTTTTGGGTATTAAAGCAAGGCGGCAGCCGGGGGGTGCTTCACGAATATTCCTTGACCTGCCATGGGAGAATTCCACCAATCATGAAGTCCAACATCTTTCTTTTTTTCCTGAGAACGACTGTGGACTGAACAGGGGTTTCGAAAACTACGAATACGAAATCCTCCCTTCGCATCCTGTTAAAAGATTCGACCAGAAGTATCAAGACATCGTTGTTTCCTCCGGGGCAACCCATCACCGTCTCACAAGTATGCTGCATACATGTCAAAGATTTGACAAAGTATGTCTTAGCAGAAAAAGAACCAAACGATTTAGGAAATGTCCATATCGAAGGGGAATTTAAAAGACCTAGAGAAACAGACACTGGTATATCAAATTCAGAAAACGGCCATCATGTCTGAGTTCTCGCCAACCACCCCACCGACGCGTTCAGACAACGCAACCGTTCGTCTAGGAACGATGTTGACACGGCTTGTCCCCAATGTGATCAGAAAGAATCTGACGAGGGCGCGCTTACTGAAGATCTCTTTGCTCTCAGTGCTAGCGGTGCAGAACACGACGTTGATTCTTCTGATGAAATACAGTCGAATGGTGAAATCAGCAGATGGGTATAAGTATTCAACTGCGAGCAGCGTGCTGATGGTGGAGGTGGTAAAATTCATCGCATGTGTTTTCGTGGTTGCGTACTATCGTGGGAATCAGCGATCGTTCTTCACCGATTTCGTTTCGGGATTCAATCGGGATACCCTGCTCCTGGCTCTTCCTGCAGGAACGTACGCGGTACAGAGCAATCTCCTCTATATCGGTATCAGCAATCTGACTCCCACAACGTACCAGGTCGTTGGACAAAGCAAGATCCCGATCACAGCCCTTTTGTCGGTTATCATTTTGAAGACGCGGATCAACATGCTGAAATGGTTTTCGCTATTCGTCCTTGTCGTGGGCATATTGATGATCATGCAAGATCCGTACTCTATACATCAACCGCATCAACCGCAACCACAACCATCGAACATCACAACGACAACCCCACAGCTGTCGGTTCCGGGCCAGCAACAATTTTTGGAAAGCGGATTTCTGAAAATGGCGTCTCCGAACACTACATACCCAGCAAACAGTGGAGCTCTCTCGGTGCAAACTCAATTGAGCGCAGAGTATCAATCCCGGTTCATTGGTGTCGCGGCTGTCATCTTGGCGTCCTTGTCATCGTCGTTTGCTGGGGTTTTCTTTGAAAAATTGATGAAGGGAGCAGACGATTCATTGTCAAAATCAGCAACCATGTTCGCCAAAGCCAAACAAGAATCCTTCGTCAGCCAACCTTCACGTTCCGAGAAAGACAGCAATTCGATTCAACCCGCATGGACACAACCATCCGAGAGGAAGGTCCTCATCGATGACGACGAGCTCGCGCCATCCACACCATCAAAGCCCACCCCCGTCATCAGAAAATGCCCTATCCTCATCGTCCAAAACATGTACCTTGGACTATTCGGGGTCCTGTTTTCGGCTCTGTATGTCGTTTTGGACGCACAGGGTGGCCTCAACGTAATCATGTCACCGAAGAAGCTCCTCCGCGGATACACCGTGTGGACCTGGCTGGTGATCTTCAATCAAGCCTTGGGAGGTTTGATTATCGCCGGAAGCATCAAATACGCCGATAACATTTTAAAAACATTGTGAGTGCACCACATTTTGCTCCCTCCCGGTGTTTCCCCCCAAACAATTTTGGAGTGTTTGATACGTTTCTCATCACACCTTTGTTGCTGAACCTCTTATCTTCAATAAACTCGCCCACGCTCAGTGCAACATCAATGTCGCTGGTCCTGTCGGGTGTGGTCACGATGTGTTTCTGGAATTTCGCACCAAGCTTGCAGTTTCTCGCCGGCACCTCTTTGGTGATATTAGCCAGTTACTTGTATAATAAATGATGGATTTCACCGAGAAGGAAAAGTGGTAATTTTCGATTTGGAGTCAATGAGAAACTGCTCCTTTCTGACTGGGAAGCTCAATGTTGAGAGCGAGGAAGACTGAAGAGAGAGTACAGGGTTTATTTATTGACACTCCTGCGGTGCGGCAAAACTTGATTGTAAAATATAATCCAAAACGACATGCAAATTGAACCCAACTTTTTCTCCTAGTGATCTAGTGATACTCAACAGAAACTTGGAAATCGTATCGATGTGCTGCCTGGAACGCAGAGTATGAGGTTGCTTTATGAGGCGCACATTTCCCCTTGACACGCCCTGGGAGGTTAGCTTTTCCTGATGAGAAGAATGAGGCTCATGAAAGATGTTCCGGAACAGAGCAAATGTCTAAACGAATTACTGACAAAATGAGGTCGTGATCCGACTGATGGCAACACTCGCGCAGGTTGTTGAGATGAGGTTCGACCGAGGCAGACGAGATGATAGACGCGAGTGTATGAGGTTTGGGAATTGCATTTTGAATGAGGTCATCGCGGCACGATCAATGAGAACCCATGATACCGCGAATATCGAGTGTCCAAATAAACTTAGGCGTTGTGCGCACTCAGCAAAACCATGAGATCGTTGTTGTAATTCAATAGACCCTCCAAGAATCAGGGGTACGATATATCAATGAGGTCGGCATGCAAGGATTGTAACTGAAATACTATGAGGCGGCGATGAGGCGGCGATGAGGGTTCGTTCCATTGATGAGGTCTATTGCAAATCATTGCAAATCTGAACACCCTTCTCAAATTGGTCGCGAAGAGTTCAGATGTTGGTTTGAAGGGGTGGAGAACTCGTCATAAGAGATCTTCGATGGAGGCAAGCGCAGAACTTGAGAGCATAACGAAGGGATCGACGTAAGGCATTGATTGCATGAGGCTCAGGATGAGGACAGAGAGCGGAATCATCCATGAGGCTTCATGTCTGCAGTGCACGTGCAGACCGTATAACATGGTAGACAACTTCCGACGATGCGAATGAGGGTATCTTGATTACGCATGGTGAGGATGAGGCTCGCGTTATCCAGGCGGTATGAGGTTCACAATCGATTCGTTTTTGGTGACTACCTGGTGGATATCGTTTGTTAGGTGACGGAACCCACAGTCCGAAAATTCGTGTGATTAAATCGTATACAACGAGAGACGCGTAACCAGTCGTCCTGGAATGGTTTGAAGATTGGGAGCGTATGGATTGGAGCTCTTTTGATTGTGCATGGAGCGAGGTGGGATGTATGAAATTAGGGAATGCAGATCTATATTCTGTTCGACTCTTTCCTCCAATGCATGTTTACACCGCGCAGCGTACCTTGGGTATGAAGAAAATCGCAAACAATTGGGTCGATATGTATCAGCATCGCGAACTTTGTAAACCCACAGGTACAAATTATGCCTTCCGGAAACAAAGTTCCCCCGAAGTCCAGGTGGACCGACAACCGCCGCGTATGATCCATCGGTCTTACTAAAATGGACCTGCTGTGTTTCGGAACGACAAGAAACCACCGCGTCAATATCAGCGCAAGATCATCCAGCAAGAACGTGATCTGCAATCATACCCTTTCTCTTTTCCCGGAGCACTGCATCTTTTTGTGAATGCGTTCAATCTGAGGGCTTTTGATTGCTTTGTGAAAAGTTGTGAATGCGCACGAAGGGCAGAGTGCGAAGATCATGGACAGGATGGCGAACATTAGGACTTCCAACAAACGGAAATCCAGCGATCTAACAAGCTCCCAAACGTTGGGAGAATACAGAGAGGGTCGCAAAGTTGCGTAGCCAAGCGGTTGGACGGATAACGGAGGATTCGAATGAAAGTTTGATAACATTGATGGGTTGTCTGTGTTTCTATGTATGTGTGCTGATGTGTGTGCGGCGATAAGCGTCGGTGGTGACGGTGTTGCAGCAGCAACGGCCTCGTCGGACGGAAGGGCCATTGCCGCCACGTTCTGCAGTCGGCAAGTCGCGTTCAGAGCGCGTTTGTAAAGTGGGGCTCAAACGCGGCTTTGACGACGCGTTCTGTACAACACTGGATGAGACAATGGATTGAAGGCGACAAGTAGGATGTGATTGACTTGATTGTGGAGGAAGATTTGAGAGCTTTGTCTTCGAAGACGATTGTGAGAAGAACAACCGTGAATAATATCCTTTGAATATAGTTCCAAGGAGAAAACTAGCTTACATCCAGGCATACATTAGAGGACAAAGTGGAACAGATTCAAGAAGAGACAAGGAAGGCGCATTACAGATGGATGTCAGCCTCTTCCACATCTCCGCGCAACAATCTTTGGATTTCACGATCCAGATTCGCTCTCGCTATCTGTTCATTCCGTTCCTGAAACTCTTGCGAAAAATACAAGCTCTCTCGCTCCAAAAAGCGCTTCAAGATTTTGGCCCTTTCTTGACGGTATAGCGACAATGGGATGTGGACGTACTCTTGACGGATTGCGGTCGCATATCTGTCATAATCTGGAATCGAAGTCACCAGTTCCAGGTCAAAGCGCATCGCTTGATTCAAAAAAAAAGATATCTGAAGCCCCCACCTTTTTCAGCTCGACTCAACACTTCCAAGTCAAAGTCAAGGAAGTATTTCATATCATTTTTCAGATCGTCGTCGTCCAAGTGCTCTGGAATGCGATGCGCAATCGTCGCGTGTATCATGGACAGGACCCTTTCTCTGATTTTCGCATCCTGAAAAACATCTACGCATCAAATTTCACGTTGATTTTGCATTTTAACAATCAAAACGACAAAATATGTTATATATTTACCAAATTAATCTGATCGCCGAACTCCTTGAACAACTCTTCGCTTCTGATTTCATTGTCATGCTGCTTCGGCTCGTAGATGATGCTGCGATTCAGAGGGGAAAGAAAACCGGCTCTGTCGCTTCAGGACTTCATGCTTCTGAAAAACAAATATCGTATGGAAAAACTCAACTCAGAACTCAACTCGTGAAAAAAAATCGCGAGGCACACAGAGGTGGGATGTTTGAGTTTGTGTTGAAACTTGTCCAAGTTTTCAACCATAGAAAACAAGTGACTGAGCGTATGGTAGTGTCGTTGCGGTTCATTGTATTTGGACTTGATTTGATCGAACCAGTTTGTCGCTAAAAGGATTTACTATTAGCTTAATTGTTATGAGCTTTTCAAGTAATCACGGCCTGAAACGTCACGTTTACCTTGACCAATATCGATGGCGGGCAGTAGCCCCAAGAAGCGCTGACTCAATCCATGTTCAATGTCGTCCATATTTTTGCGCACTTTTCCCACACCAAAGTGGAGCAAGGAAGTCTTGATGTCTTGTATGACTCCAGAAAACTGTGGCCATGTTGGCGCCATTACAGTAAGTATGTCAGTGACTGCCCACACTCCCTCAGTCAATACTCAGATGTCTGCTCAGATGTCGGCGTGCTTTCACCGCACTTTGTTTCAGTTTTCTATTGCTCACTCATAAATACATAGACATCTGGAAAATGACATGATAATATATGTAAGGTACAAAATATGAAATGCACAAATAAAATACAAATCGAACCAAAAAGTGTCAACTAATAAGTGTTTCAAAATCGCATTGGCGAGACATTGCTCGACCTCTAATCGGTCTTGGAGCCACAAAACCACCTCCCAATCTTCTTCCTTGTCGATTCCTCCCGTCCGTCTCTGGATCTAAAGCCCGATAACCCACTTCGACTCCGCTGCGAAACATCCCTTTCAAGTTCATAAATCCTCGCTCTCATTTCTTCCGCTTCCTCGTTGAGATCACCATTCACATTCTCAAGCTCCACCATTTGGTTCTTCAAGAACGTCACCTCTTCGCGACTGGTCAAAAGTTCCCTCTCCATCTGAGATAACTGCTCTCGCATTTGGACAAGCTCATTCGTCAGTTCTTTGGTGGATCTGCGGCTTCGGTGGTGCTGAGCGCTGTTCTTCACACCATCCACATCGACAGCATGGGAAGGCACGAGATCGTTGAATAAGACCGACGGCATAATATCGCGAAGGTCGGATGACAGTCCTCTCGACGGCCTGCGGCTGCGGCCCGATCTTGATTTGGAGTTCTCGGCTCCTTTACCCTTCGGCGGCGTGTTTGGCCCAGCACGAGCAGGGCTCGACGTCCGGAACGCACTCGAGTTTCCTGAATCCGGTGTGGAACGAGATGAAGAAAGTGCAAGGGAAGAAGACGGCAGCTTATCCTTGAATCGATCTACAGCTGCTCGTGTCTCTGCCAGCTCCTTCTGCAACTGAACCACTTGAGCGTCCTTCTCCTTCACCTGCGCCTGAGTTCGAACCAATTCAAACTCCATGTTGGCCAAATCGGTCAGAGTTCGATCGAGCCGCATATGCATATTGTGGAACTGGATAGCCACGTCGTTGTTTCCTTGGAAGTGAACCTGGCGCCAGTGGTACACTTCGTCCGTCAAGCGAGTGAGTGTGCCCGCATCGATTTCGATTCGCTTTTGAGCTTCGAGGAGTTGTTCGGCGAGCGTATCGACCTGTTCGAGCATTTCTTCCACTTCATCAGGTGTGAACCGGTGCTGTGCGGCGGTCTTCCCTCCCTCCGTACCGTCCTTGCCAGGTTCTGGATCGGCTTTCGTCGAAGGTTTGGACTGAAGGTTGTGCAATCGCTCTTCCAATTCCTTAACCTTCGCTTCCCTGTGTTTGAGCTGCTCAGTCAACTCGTGCTGATAGTCCTGTTCACGACGAAGGCTTCTCTCCGCTACTTCACATCTATCTTCTAATTCCTTCATCGTCCGTTGCGCCTTCTCACGTTCCATCTTCATCTCCTTCTTGAACGTTGCTTGTGCGTCCCTCAACGTAGTCCAGAACTGATCCTGGGCTTCCTTCAGTCGCTGCTCGGAATCCATCTTTGCTTGGGTGATTTCCTTTTCCGATTCACGTTTCACTTCCTCAAGGCGGGACACGGTCTTCGCATCAGCTTTGTTAAGTACCTGTATCAACCGGTTGATTTCGATCCTCTGGTTTTCGATCTGTTGCTTGAGGTCGGAGCGCGATTGATCCCATTCTTTATGAAGACGGTTCAATTCGTCTGAGTTGTCTTGCTGCGACTTGGTAGACTCGGAGCTTCGTTCTCGTTGCTCAAGGTCACGTTCAAGAGTTTCGATTTGAGTACGCAACTGACGGACAACGGCTTCTTCAACTGCTGCCCTTTCTTCATGGGCGTTCAAATCTGCCTCTGCTGAGCTCAGGCGCGACTGCAACGTCCTGATCGTGGCGGAATCGGTTTCGTGTTGAACCCGAAGTTGATCTGTCTGTGTGTGGTCGGAGACGTCTTTGACTGAATCTTCGATGGCCGATTTCTCCAGTTGTGCCCGAAGATCTTGGAGGCTTTTTTGAAGCTCATCGACTCTCGTTTGCTGCACTTCCACTTCCTTCCGGGCCTCATCACGTTCCCGTTCAGCCGTTTCCAGAGATGTACGAAGATGGGCTTCGCGAGAGGTTAACTCCTTTGCCGAATCATCGCCCCTCGCTCTCTCTGCATCAAACATTTCCTTCTCCGTCGCCATTTTCTGTTCAAGATCCTTGCACTTCGACTCGAGTTCCGAAATTCGAGTTTGCGTGGCTTCAACTTCGGCCCGAGACTGTTCAAGTTCCGCCCGAACGCTTGAGAGTCCGCTTTCCAATTCGACGCACTTGGACTTGTACGAGTCACGTTCTTGCTCCAGTTCGGCCACCTGCTGTTTGGCATTCTGGTGTTGATCCTCCAACGCGGTGAAACGGGTGACGACCTCTTCAGCTGAGCTATGGTTAAGTTCGGCGCGTTGCCTCTCAGCATCCCGTTCGGACTGGATGGACTTGAGAGAATGTTGCAGGTGGGAGATCTCGTCTTCGAGTTGTGTGGCTCGCTGCGCATGCTCATCCCGGCCCTTAGTCACCTCCGCCATCTCAGCTTCCAAACTCTTCACGCGTTCCACGTAGAGTTCCTTCTCCTTTTGCAGTTCGCTGACTTCACCCTTCAAATCAGAGATTTGCGTTTCCAATACCGAGATCTGCTGACCCTTTGTCTCAAGGTCGTTTGAGGCAGAAGAAAACCGATTTTCCAACGTTGAGGCGATCTCCTCGTGTTCATCCGCACGCTTCTTCTCATTTGTTCGATCTTTCTGAGCAACATCCAGCTGCTCTCGAAGATCAACAATCGTCGCATTCAGCTTCGTGACGGTAGATTCGCGTTCGTCAGCACGTGCCTTGTGGTCCGTTTGTTCCTTTCGGGCAAGGTTCACCTGCGACAGGAGATCCGCAACGTTTGACGACTGCTCACCGAGCCGTTTCTTGTACTCGGCAAGCTCCATCTCAGCCGCATCTACTTGCGCGGTCAAGTCCTTAACCATCGACGCCCTCTCTTCGGCAGCGAGTTTGAGCTCAAGTCGTTCGCTCTTGACAACCTCGTATGTGGACTGAAGCTCCGCGATCCGTGCCTCATAATCTTTTACCTTGAGATCCATAACCTCGCGAACATCATCATACATGTGCTGCACTTCAGCCGACTTTGCTCGAAGCTCGCGAAGTTCTTTCCGAGCATCGTCCAAATCGTTGCTTGTGGCCACAAGCTTCTCCGACGCCATTTGGTTCGATGTCGTCATTTTCGCGAGATCCTCTTGCAGCTGCGTACACTTGGCAGACACCGAGTTGACGTTCTCTCGCTGCGTGTTGATCAACTGCTGCTGTTCATCGAGCTGTTTGAAAAGGCGCTGAATTTCCTTCTCCTTCACTTGAGCCAGATCCTCCGCCTTTGCCAGCTTTGTCCACATATCACGCATGCTGATAACGTTTTCGGTTGATTCGTCAATACCAAGCGCATTCAGCTTCCGCACGAGTCTCTCGATCCTCAGTTCAAGCACCGAGCGAGACTGCTCTGACTCCTCCAATCGAGGCCGCAGGCTTTCCAAAAGCTGTGCGTTCGTTCGCTCCTGTTCAAGATCATCTTCGAGCATGCGGATTTTCTTGCGAAGGCCTTCGATGGCTTTTTGCGTGGTGCCTTGGATGTCCTTGATTTCGTCGAGATCGACGTCAGATGGCTTCTTCGTCAAGGGCTGTGGGCTTGTTTGAGGTTCCTGTTGCTTCTCGCGCTCTTCGTGCTCTCGCTCCAGCTCTCTGATGCGTTCCTCCAAGCCTGCTTTTTCGGCATTGACCCGCTCCAAGTCGCTCTGCAGTTGTTCCTTCTCCTGTTGCAGGGCGTCGACCTGGCCCCTGAATTCGCTGTCAATCATCGCGACATAGTCGGAGAGTTTTTGTTCCATATCCGCCATCACAGCCTGAGGGTCCTTCTCTCCGACATTGGCAACAGCCCGCTCGTTGCTTGCATCCTCCGACACTTCCCGTGATCCAACTTCCCTTGTCTGTGCCTCGTCTCCCTGCTGCTGCAATTGTCGCTGGCGCTCCGATATCTTCGCATACAAATCAACCAATTTGGGCTGTACAATATCCAACTGCTCGCGGTACTTCCGAGACTCCGCCTGCACGGTCTTCAACCGTCTCGTCAAGTCGTGAAGTTCTTCTTCGTGTCGGTCTTCAGCTACGGAAGCTCTGTCTTGCGCATCGCGGAGAAGCATGTTGAGGCTTTCAATTTCTTTGCGGGCGAGCTTGAGTTGATCGTCTACATACAGGGAATCACACACAAGTAGGAAGTAAATGGAAAAATCCAGTTAGTCTGTGTTTTGCCTAATTCCATGAACGAACTCAAAGAGGAGCATACTCTTTGCAAGTACTCACCATCCGCAGCAATGGATTCCAGCCGTGTCTGAGCAACATTCAACTGCTGCACAGTTTCCTGCAACGTGCTGGATTGCTCTTTGTACATTGCTTCCAGCTCACGCAATCTCGATTTCTTTTCTTCATATTTCTCCTTCGTCGCCTCAAGCTCTTCTATCGTCTTCTGCAAAGCTTCTTCGTGCTCCCTGGCCTTGGTCTCCGCGACACCAAGCTGTGCAAGAAACTCCTGAAGCATCTGAGACTGTTCTTCGAAGTTCTTATGAGCAGCCGAGAGCCGGTCATCGGTGCTTTCAACAGCCCTCGACCCGTTGTCAGCAAGTTTCTCTCGGGTGGTTTCGAGCTCCATGGAAGTTTCTTGCAACTTTTGCCTCTTCTCTTCGATTTCGAGGCGAGCAGCTGACAGCTGTTCTGACGTCTCCCGCAGTTTTTCGTCCAGTTCACGTTGTGCTGAGACCTGCGCCGAAAGGTTTTGCAATGTCTCGGACTTTTCTTTGAGTTCGCGTTGGACGGTTGAAAGTTGTTCCGACGTCTCCTGCACTCTGCGAGAACCTTCTTCTACTTCGTGTTGCGCTGTCGAGAGTTTCTCCAACACTTCTTGCAGTTTCCGCGCCTTCTCCTCAACCTCTTGTTGGGCTGCCGAGAGTTGCTCCGTGATCTCTTCCAATTTGCGTGATTTCTCTTCAAGTTCACGGTGGGCTTCAGACAGCTGCGCCGAAGTCTCTTGCGCATTCTGTGAGTGCTCGTCAACCTCCCGTTGGGTTGTCATAAGTTTCTCCGAAACCTCCTGCAACGTCCGCTCTTTATCGGCAACGTCATGTTGAGCTGCAATGAGTTTCTCCGAGATTTCCTGGACTTGGGTCGTTTTCGCCTCAAGCTCACGTTGGGCCACGGCAAGCTGCTCCGACACCTCCCCGCACCTGATCGACTTTTCATCAACCTCGGCGTGCGCAGCCTGAAGCTTCTGAATCGCTTCCTCGAGTTCCGTCGACTGCTCCTGGTACTCCCTCTGAAGGCCCTCAAACCGCTTTTGCAACGAGACAAGTTCCTGTTTCGTTTCTTCCATTCGATTCGCAACATCACGAGATTCAGCCATCGCCTTCTCAAGGAGTTCAGCCGTCTCTTTCAGTTTCGCAGACTCTTCCCTCAACTTTTCGTCACGTTCCGAAAGCGTAGTTTCCAAGCCCTTGAGCTTTTCTGCATGTTCCGCATGCACCGTCTCAAGTTGCGTCTGCAAGCTCACAACCTCCCTCGTCAACTCGATTGTAGCCATACTCTGCTCCTCCTCCGTTCTCTGCAGCCTCGAATACTTGGCCTTGAGATCCAAAAGCGCTTGTTGGAGCTCGCTGCTGTTCTTGTCGGAGGACCGAACAGCGAAGTCTAGTTGATCACGGAGGTCGGAGATCGTGGATTGGGATTGGCGAAGTTCGTTTTGGAGTTGGGAGATTTGCGATTCAAGGCGCCGGGCCTCTTCAGTTCTCTCGTCGAGCAACTGCGTAGAGCGAGTTTGGACTTCTTGGAGGATCGAGGCATGCTGCGCTTCGAGTTCTTCACGGGCTTGTTCGTGGCTTTTCTTGAGAGTGTCCAGTTGGGCTTCCAACTCGTCGGCACGTTTGGTTGCTTCGGAAACCTTCGCTTCGGCCTCTTTGGCGCGAGTTTCGGATGCTTCGCCAAGCTCTGCGACTTGACGACGAAGTTCTGAGACGTTCTGCTGAGATTGCTCGAGCTCCTCTTGCAAACGAGCAGCTGTCGATCTGAGCTCTTCTTCGATTTTCGAAGCCTTCTCTACCTTCTCCTTCTCTTCGGCAAGCACAGACTCCAGTTGACCACTGCGAGCCTCCGCATCCACCGCCCGTTTCTCTGTCTCCGAAACCTCATGGGCACGCTGCTCAACATCCTGAGTCAGGTCCTCAACTCGTTTCCGCAATTCCCCAAGAGTGCCCTGCGAATGCCCAACCTCCGCCTGCAACCGCGAAACAGCAGCCTCGAGCTCCGTCTTTGCTTTGATGGCATCCTCCGCCTCGTTGGACTTCTCCGCAAGCATCTGCACATAGCGAACTTGCACCTCCTCCACCCCAGCCGCAATTTCCCTCTCCCTCTTCAACCTCTCCTTCGTCTCTTCATGACCCTTTATCGCCTCCTCCAATTGCGTTTCCGCCAAGGCAGCCCGAGCCTGCGCTTCAGACGCATCCTTCAGCGCCTGACCCAACCGCTGCTCATAGCTCTCTCTCAACTCCTCAAGCTCTTTCCTAAGCTCAACTACAATTGAATCAGAACTCTTCTCAAGCTCTTCCAACCGTTTCCGCAGATTTGCAATGGTTGCACTCGCCTCACGGGTTTCCTCCTTCAACTTGGCAATGAAAGCCTCAGCCTGCACCGCGGCCGCCTTCGCAGCCTCCAACTCCTTCTCCTTATCCTCTAGTGCATGCCGTGTCGACGTTTGAACTTCCTCCGTTACAACCCGCTGCGTCTCCAACTCCCGTCTCGTCCGTTCGGCATCGAGCATGACTTCGCCCACTCGTTGTTCGGCAACAGTAGCCTTGGCCTTCGCCTCCGACGCTTCCAAAAGCGCTTTGCTCAGATCCTGTTTGATGGCCTCGAGCTCTTTTTCGGCATGCAGTCTGGCAGCTTCGACCTCCTGCAAGTTTTGGGTGGTCGTTGCGATCGCTTTGGTCATATCTGCGACCTGGGATTCGGCTTCAATACGTTCAAACTCGACATGCTCAGCACCTTCCTCAGCGTCACGAAGTTTCGACTCGAGAGCATTGACGATTCGTAGTCGTTCGGCGTCGGTCTCCTTGAGGTGAGTGATCTGAGCTTCCAGTTCAGACACCTGTGCAGTCAGGGTTTCGACTTTTTGGGCCCAGTCTTGAGAATCACGATCGTAACGAGCTTCCGATTCCTGCAATTTGGTTTGCAGTGCTTCGAACGAGCTCACAGAAACGAAGGGTGTAGATGTAGACGATGGTGAAGAGGGTGCGGGGCTACCAGCGGCAGTAGTTGCAGCAGTGGTGTTTCCACCCGGGGTCGTGCCAGCGCTTCGGAAAAGCACCGAGTTCCTTGCCGACGACGGAGTGGGTGTTGTCCTCCCAATAAGCGTGATATCACTCACAATACTGTCTCTCCAGCTCGGTTCGCGTTCTGCGTCTTCAGCCTCCTCTTGGATCTCAACATCACCCAGCCCCCTTGTTTTCTCTGATTGCTCTTCCGGTTGGACGTTTTCCCAGACTTTGCTTGCAGCGCGCAGGAATTTG
This sequence comes from Quaeritorhiza haematococci, assembly GCA_027596845.1. Taxonomy (NCBI): domain Eukaryota; kingdom Fungi; phylum Chytridiomycota; class Chytridiomycetes; family Quaeritorhizaceae; genus Quaeritorhiza; species Quaeritorhiza haematococci. Next base: position 8,357 of record JADGJF010000204.1, on the reverse strand, counting down.
ACCTCAGCTTCCAATTCCCGCACGCGATCCCACGCAGCCTTATCAGCACTTTCCCGCTTCTTCTCGTCCTCCTCGGCATCAACCAGCTTCCTCAAAGGCGACGTATCCGGGGGAGTCCCAGTGCTGTTCGATAACGTCTCAAACCTTGCATTCGCAGCACTCAATTCACCCTCCAACCTCTCAATAGTCTCCAACAACTCATCCCGCTTCGCCAGCTGCATCTCTAGACCCTGAATGTAGTCTTCCGCATCGCGGTTTTGGGTTTCCAAGCCGGAGACCTGTTCCTTAAGTTCTTCGACGAGCTTAGCGCTTTCTTCAGCAGCGGAGATGGACGCCTCGAGACGGGACTCGAGTTCGGTGATGTATTGGGTTGAAATTTGGTCGCGGTCGGCGAATTTGGTGACTTTGGCTTCGAGGGTGTTGATGGTTGTTTCATTGTGCTCGAGGACAATGTCCTGTTGGTTGAGTTTGGATTGGAGGTTGTCGATCTGCTTGAGGTACTCCTAAAATGGTTTTGGAATTTAACCGGCACATAATAACTTCTTAGATGACCTGGAATGCCTTTTCATTTGCGATCCCCACCACAACCACAATGAATTGTTGCATGATCCTACCTGAGCAGCCTCTCTTGTTTCCTTCAACTCCACCTTCAATCTCTTAATGGCCCGCTCATAATCCTCAGGTCGATAATGCGCCGGAGTAGTACTCGCACTTGGCGTCACAGACCTCGAAAATCTCTTCGGAATCGGCAACTGACTCCCAGACATCGTCGTCATACTCGTCCCAACGGTATCGATCGTAGCTGTCGTAGTTGCACTCGCAACAGATTCCGTATCCGAGATACCGTCATCATCAGGGTCCGCTACAGTAGCTCCACCAAGAACCCCCGATGCACGAGCGGCTTTGTTCCGCATGATGTGGCTGTAAATGAGAGGAAGTGTGGACTCGGATTGGTAGACGGAGAGTTCGTTGGCGAGGTAGTCGTTTTGTTGCTTGGCACGTGAGTTTTCGAGTTCCAGGGCTGCGTTCTTTTCTTTTAGTTGCGCGTTTTCTTGACGAAGACGAGATATGTCCGAGGTTCCTATGTTCCCAGCAAAAGACATGTGAATATACTTCTCTGAAAGGAAACTCACAAGTACTGATACCCACAAAATCACCCTAAAAACTTAACATCGCCGCCCAAAAACAACCGCTCCTGTACTCACCATCTCCCTGATATTCAGCTAGCTCCGCCTTCAATTTTGCGATATACTCTTTCAGCGCCCGCACTTCAGAGTTATACGAATTGTTGACGGAAGCTCGGTTTTTGATATTGCGACACCGGTTTGCGTATTTGAGGGTATTGAGCGTTTCGGCGAGGTCAGGTTCCACTGGTGATATGCACGCGATCATCAAAGTTTCGCTGTTGGGTAGGTTGGAGAAGCATACAGGTAAGCCATGAGTTTCCATCCGCCATAGTGATTGACATTCCTTTGAGCCCAACCGGGCAAGGATTTTCTTTAAGCTCGATACTCCCGTTTCAAGCAAATACTCACCTGTTGCCGCCTAGCGAATCCTGCAACAGCCGTGTTAGTTTTGAGTCGCGGTAAGGAATCTGTACGGGTAAAGCGGGATTGTCTTGTGAGGTTGGAACGACATCATCAAAGTTCTTTTTTTTTTTGTTTTTGTTAAGGGGGAGGGGGGAAAGTTGTAGAAAAGGAAACAATCCATTGACACAACAAAATCTCAGTTTCAATCTTAAGCGCATCAGGAAACGTGTAAAACAAAACTAAAACGAAAAACAAACAAGCAAAACGGTGAGGAGCTTTCGCACGCGGGGGATCGTAATAACGCAGAATTTGTTTTAATATGGCGGGAAAACGCGCATAGACACACATATATAAACGCGACGTGTAGGAATCGAACATCCGAGTGCGGCTGGAGGGTGTTCCTGGTTTGGGTTGGACAAGGGCCCTACATCACCAGAGACACTTTCCCTTGAACACTTTTCCACGCCTTTCCCCCTTCTCTTTTCGAAATCCGACACTGCCGTATCTCTCCAGAGCCGCATCCGCCGCAACCCCAAAGCAAACAAAGGAACGAAACAAACAAAACAGCTAGAAAAGAAAAACCACAGAAACGAACATGTGTTACTTTGCCAGACTCGTCCGAAAGAGCTTGAATCACGTTCCCGAGCGCCAGCAGCCCCGAATTGATCGAAATGCCTTCTTTCTGTCGGTCGCCCACCGCGTTTGTCCTCTTTAACCGTTCCGACCCGGCCAAATCCACAAAATGGAACTTTGATGTGATGATTGACCAGTCACCGCTACTCGTCGCCCCGGCTGATGATGAGTAGGAGGATGAAGACTGTGGGGAAATTGGTGAGAGGTTGTAGGATGTGGGATCGTCATTGTCGAGATAGCGATATTGTCGGAGGGTGAGGGAGAAGATGGCATGGGATCTGGAAGAAGTCCTGTTCATGTCTGTACTCGAGGTGGCGCGATGATCTAAACCGTCGACCAACAAGCTTTTGTCACGGGCAAAAAATGAAGTTAATTCTCAGTTTCTGGAAACGCATGCGTCCGTCCAATTTCCTTTGCAATGCCGCCAAAATCTCTTCAGCCATCAGTTAAACTTACCTCAAAACATCATTAACAGACGTGACAGAAACCTCCTTAGCGCCCGTCCAATATATCCTTCCATCCACGTCTTCGCGAATCGTGACCGCATTTGCGAGTTGGTTGTACCAGTTCGGGTTATTCTTCTTGTCTTTTTGGGAGGGTTGGTTGAGGAGATCGATCAAGTCTTCATTATAAATCTCGAGGAAGGTGACAGAAAGGTGGTAATGAGAATCTTCCATAGATTTGGATGTGGAGGACGGTTTATCGATTAGAGAGAAGATGTGTTTTACGGCACGCGGGATAATGCCTGCGAAGGGTGTTTTGCAGATATTGTGACGAACATAAGCATTAATTAGGAGGTCGTTTGAATTAAAAAACTCGTAAATCCTTTTTAATCATGCCATAAATTCAATACGAAAAAATCCAGCAGGGACATCCATACCTTCGAGGGCCAAGATGGTTGGATCCTGAAAGTTTGCCAAAGCGACATACTCCGCACAGCTTCCCATGGTAAACGTTTTGCCACTTCCAGTCTTCGAAAAATCAAAACCAGATCCCAAAAAAGTGGATGTTTTAGAGCCGCGGAAAGATTAATTAACGGCAAATGGAAAGGCGGAAGTCTTCCTGCAACGACAACCGCTTCGCACCACATTATCGCATACCTGCCCATATGCCAACATCGTCACATTATATCCCTCAACAAACTTCTCCACCAAAGTCGAGCAGCACGTCGCATACACCTTCTCCTGATTGTCCTCCGGTCCAAATGCGTAGTCAAAGACAAAGTTTTTGCGTCCGTCGACCACAACCCGACCCTCGGTGCCAACCACGCGAACAACCTCACGGGTACCTCGCGGTTTCTCCTCATCCTGCTGGTTGACAGGCCGGACGCGGAGAGCGACCTTCACGGCGTTTGTTGTTGCCGCCATGTTGATTTATTATTGAATTGGAGTCAAATCCGTGCCTGGGAATCAGTCCCCAGTCTTCTTTCAGAATTTTGCTGGGGTACCGCTCAAGATAACTTTCGAGGGAAAGGAATAGGATTTCTCGATGAATTGCAGCTGATTGTGAGTTCTGGGAGCGCCGGCCATTCACCGATGTCGCTCAGTGGTTTGCCGGTTTGGACGGCTGTTCATGCTTTCCGAACCCTCCAATGCGCGCAAAGAACGAACGATTTGTGCGCCAGACAAGGCAAAGAAAAATGCATGCTAATTGGAGAATGCATGGGATACGTTCCAAATTCAGGAGCATGAAAAAGCCCCACGAGCCACTTTGACGCGGACGACGTAGTAGGGCTAGGGTTATCGGGTATCTCGCACAGTCGCGGAGGTCCCGAGTTCGGTTCCTGGAAGGTGACAACCGAAGTGAAAGAACACATTGAATGCAACTGGACCTGCAACTCACCTGCAACTGGACACAAGCTTTGCACAAAACACTCGGCACATGTTGAACAAAGGCCAGAACAAAAGCTGCGACGAAAACAAAACTAACACCTTGCCGGCTGCTCTGGCGGCCCTGCTGGCGGCCCATGTTGAATTCTTGCCCAAGAAACTGCCGAAACCATGCAGAAACTGCCGTGCGATGTTGCATCGCTTTTGGGGTTTTTGCGCCAACGGGTCCAACGTCTAAGGGTAAACTTCTTTGTTCATCATGACCAACACAGACTTTTCGGCGGCTAGCATGCCCCAAAGCAGGCCCCAAAGCAGGCCCGGGACTATGTCCACAGTGTGAGCATAGCGTTCAGCTTCGGCCTATTAGCTTCTGAATCAACAATCCTTTGAGCTTGAGTGCGGGACACTCTCGGAGTTACATAATATGCCTGTGAGGTTGTTCCGAAATCTGACTCTCCACCCAGCTCATCCGGCAGCTCATCCGGAATACAAACACAGATACAAACATTTCCCTTGTCGAGTTGTTTGTAGGTACTGACATCGACAGGGGGTTTCCCAAATACTCTCAGGCGCTTGAGCTTTACGCGGGTATGTTACGCGCTTACCCGCCGCCTTATTTGTCCGTTTTCACCGTGGCAGTGCCAACATCTGGCATCCTCAACACTCCTTCATTCAAACGCCCCAGACGCCAGAGCACCTTAGAGCACTTCCCACCGCCACCCGCTTCAGTGCACACTCTGCAGCTCTTTTGTTTTCTTCGCGTCGTCGCCTGTGACAGGGCGGTAGTCTGAGCGGTAGTGGCAATGACATTCGAGAGCGTCGCAATGCTCCAAGATTCGGTCTTTAGCGCTGGCTGTCCTGCTGGCAGCCTTGTTGGACGTTGTCGACAAGAGTGAATCGTGATGATCCAAGAAAGTTGGGGGCGTCCACCAGGCGTCCACCAGGTACCACTAACCCCAGTCGCTGCAGTGTGTCTCCTTCAAGTCCGCTTTCCCTCGTCACGCTACAGCCTCAATGGAACATAATATTTTAGGGTGAGGCTGTTGTGTGGCCGTTGTAGCCTCACCTCACCGTCAAAGATTACCTAGCTGATTGATTCACAAGAGTAAAAAAAACAACACCATCCTGACCCCACAAAAAAGGCATCAATTATGTTTTTCATTGCTACCTCCACCCTTTTTTTTATGTAACAGAAAAGTAACTAGTTCGGAACCAGTTCGCATCTGATCCTGTGCGGAATGAGAGTGTAATACTTTATTTTCTTCTGTTCCTCTATTGAGGCAAATGAATGAAACTCTGGCAAACCGTGATAGCACAGAAGAGGAATAAACCAGGAAAATGGAGAGGCGAAAAGGAACAGAAAATCGCAAGAGCGAAGTGGGAAAGAAAGGTAGAAAACAAAGACGCAGGATAGACAAAAAATAAATCTCGCTTATATAATTGAAAACCTTCTCCCCCCTTCCTTCCTCCCCACCCAATACCACCTGCGGAAACCCCCGGCTTGGGAACGAGTGCTTGCAGGTTTATTTGGCGGTAGGTTTGGCGGTAGGTTTGGCGGTGGGGTGTGGACAGGGCAGGAGCTGGGGCTGGAGTAGGGCGGTCCATGCAAAGAACACTGCAGTTGGTACTGAATTCCGACATTCGTGCTTGCCTCCCAACTTGCCTCCTGTGTTTGTAGCACGGCATGCCGCCGCAGTACCCAGCCGCACCCTTTGATTGGCGCCAGCGCCGTATGCACCCAAGGGTCGTACAACACGCAGAGAGCGGAGTGGGAATTCAAAACGGCTGCAGATCATCGCGTTTCATATTTCGAAAAATCTATGTGAAGGAAAGGGAAAGTTGGAGGGATGGGCGCGTACGGAATCCGTTGGAGAGTCGGAGACTCAGGGGAAGAGTGCATGCAGACACACAGAGGGCGAGATGAGCTCTGGGGTAAGAGTGCGTCGGAGTGTGTGAGCAAAAGTGTGTAGAAGGAATCATAGGAAACACTCAATGCAGACAGCAGTTGCTCAGGACTTGGGTGCAGAAACAGAGGTAGTGTGCAAAGATCAAGTTTGTTTCGCCTTTTCCATCGGAAGCGCCCACGCATAGGTACCAGAGGCAACCAAAGGCGAACCTCAAACACGTCAATCCCTGCATTTGGTCAAATTCCACAGCAAGCGCAGCAAAGACTCATCAAGAAGGGAAAAAAAGGGTCAGAAAAAGGGTCATAAGAGGTGAAAAGGGGGGGGAAACAATCAACAAAGACGAAAATAGACAGAGGAGAGTCAGAGAGAGAGTCGGAACGCAGGCGGAACGCGGTTATCGGCGAGAAGAGGGCCTTTCGGAACAAACATCGACTGCAGTAACAGCAACCACCACCGACCACCACCGGCAGACTGATGTTGTTATAGACGTTTCCTGAAGGACTCCTCGACCGTTTCCCGTCAGACGACATTCAAACGACAATCAACATAGAGCATCCATCAACGACGCATATACCATTGACCATGAAGGCAACAACACAATCGAAATCCACAGCTACCTGCGTGACTGCCGGTCGCGAAACAGCGTGCCAAAGGAAACGGACGCTACTTAGTGTGAGGGCTGCCGTTCTGCTCCTTGCCTGTCTCTTTTGCACTCCAGCAAACGGTATGGCAGTAGGAGTACTCGCAAGCTCGGACAAGAACAGCAACGTCGTGGATTCCAATCATCTTGTCAGGCGACAAGAGATCCCCATGAAGGACTCTGTAGCAGCCCCAGCCCCAGCCCCACCCTTGGTAACTTCACCATCAAAGTCCAACTCGACCACCGGGCGTAGTGGCAATGACGCTCGGGTCGTTCCCTCGCGACCTTCGCCTTCAACAACCGCCCCCGCAGCTATTAGCAAGAGTACCGACATGACATTCCCCGCTTTCAAGCTGAACGAAACCAACTCGCCAGACAACAACGACCCGCCTGCCTCCAGAAATAACTTTATCGTCGTCGGGTTGCTCGTGGCTGGTGTCGTGACGGTTGGTATCGCCGTTGCGGTCGTGCCTCAGAACGTGCGTACGAATTTGTTCCGCAATTTTGGAGGCAAGCGAGGGGATGCTGGAAAGGAGGACAACAGTGGGGAAAACCCTTTCAGAGGTTCTAGACAGCACCGGCGGTCGATTGTGGAGGAAATGCAGCAGCACTTCACAGCAACTGCGACAAAGGACGGGAAGACAAAGACCAAGGCGAAGGAATCTCCTCGAGTCTCGCATGAACACCCCCCGGTTGCGACCGCCTCCGCAACTGGGACCACGTACCCGGACTTCAACAGCATCCTCGCCCGGAGATCATCGTGGAGCTCTAGGCTTTCGGATTTGTATCGGCTTGAAGCGTTGGCGGACTCCAAAGGGGCCGCTTTGTTGGAGGCTTCCGAGTCATCACCTGCGGACGATGGTGCTGCCCCGCCGTCGGGTGCTACTGACAGCTCTGCCATGCCTGCTTTGGCGTACACTGGATTGTTCCGGGGGGAAAGAAACAGTGAGGACACCGGTCGATCCCCGAAAATAGATATAGATAACCACCATCAGACAGGTGAGCGTCCGTTTCCTAACCTCGTTTCTTTTCTTGGTGCTTTCATTCAAACATACCTTCTCAACTTACCGATACCCCTTCCTTCTTTTCAGCACACAAAGAACAAGCTCCCAACCCTAGTACCTCGAACAAACCTTCCCCAACAATCCCATCGACCCCCCTCACCAAGGCCCCACCAACCCCCACATCACCTTCAGTAGCTCTTCCGGCCCGCTCCTCAAGCAAGCACGTCGTAGGCCGAAGTGTCACTCTCCCAACCCCCCGCTCCAACAAATCCAACCCCACAAAATCCAAGACAAAAACCAACGTCCAAATCGCCGCTCGTAGTACATCACGAAACTGGCGGGAGGGTTCGAAAACTCTCCCACTCACCAAAAACAACGAGTTGGAACAGGGCGAAAAAAATGACGGCGCTGGACGCCTTCGTTTCTCACCTGCGAACAGTGATCGTCGGCCGAAAAGTTTGATCCAGCTTTATACGCGACCGCAGAGTGCTGATACAGTCGTCTCGATGCACGTGTCCACTACCCTCCCGTCGCCTTCGAAACAGGATGCAGAAGTACGGGCCACAGAAGCGATGATTTTGTCAGCTTACGAGACCCATGAAGCTGAATCAACAACAAAGAGCCAAATGACACAAGAACCAGCCGAAGACGAGGAAAGCAGCACAGAAACTCTCTCATCCACCTTCTCATCCCCCAAAATATCCCTCGGTCGGACTGGTCACATGCGCAGCGACAGCGTCGACACAATCGCCGATGAAGATAGCCCCTTCCTCTCTGGATCTCGCACTCCATGGGGCCGGGGGGGGGGGGGGGGG